>JBAMIB010070585.1:0-27042 GCA_037177415.1 Kaempferia rotunda
TTTCAACTTTTGCAAAATTCTGTTGTCGATTTCCCTGCAAAAAGTCCGTTTAGGCGAAAAAGACGGGGTTTTCAACTTGATTTCAATCCTCGTCTTCCCGTCGTACCTCGGCCCTCCTCCCCCTCTCGACGCCGACTCCCGATTCTGGCCTAAGGATAAGTGGGGGCTGCCGGAAGGAGCGACGGGTTAATCGAAGGTAGCGAGTCTCTTCCCTCTCTCGGTCTTTGTCGCCAGTCTTTCTTCTCCGGGTTAAGTCTAAGTCTGCAGGCTGGGGTCGGGCTTGTATCCAGCGCGTCCAGGAAGGTCCATGGCACTACTGCAGGACGTTGAGGGGCTTTAGCCTGCAGCATTCGAAGATGAATTAGGGCTCACCAGTAGTGGCTGCTGAGCGGACGATGAGGAGGAAAGGTTGGGTTTGATTCCAGATGTTGACTCCATAGAAGGAAAAGTGCCTTGCTTAAGCCACAAATAAAATCAAATACCAGATATCAAGATCCAAGGCATACCTGACTCCCGAAGGGAAGGAAAAAGAATGCCCTCTTTGGCTCTTTGATAGAAGGAGCTGTTAGGGGAATGGGATTGATGGAAGAATTGGACAAAGACTGTTTGCGACGAATACGCTGCTAGTCTTTTGGATGCGGGATTTCCGCTCTTAAAGTCCACTCTTTGAGACAGATATTAGACCGTAGGGCATGAACCCGAAGGGGAAACTTTCTTTCCGCGCAGTGAAAGGAAAATATGGTACTTCTATAGCTTTAACGTGGCGAGAGGCTTTGCCCATGGTTTTATCCCGAAATGCACTGAATAGGTTTTGCAAGAATGCCTTCTTCGCACAGAACAGTTAAAAGCCTTCCCAACCTTGGCAAATTAGACTTCACATCCGCTTAAGCACGACTAGAAGGATACCATTGCTGTCGCAAAGCGATTGGATTCATAATGATTTCGTCTGCTTTTGGAACTTCGATTCCTGGGGACAAAGAAAGTGACTTCGGAGTTTTGAATTCTCGGAACCTCCTTCGCTTCGGTAGCCTTCTCTCCTACTGAAGGAAAGGAAAGGATTCATCACTTGTTCCGATAAAGAAGGTAGACTCTCCCAGACTCAGTGAATGCTAGAACCTGGATGGACCTAAGAAGGAAAGACCATAAAAGACTATTGCACATCTTTCTAACGGCTTTCAAATTGGATCAAAAGGGATCGGCCTGCCTTCTATGGGAGGAATAGAATGACCCTTTCGGATTCCCTACGAACTGAATCGGATATTCTCTCGTTTCTGTCTTGCCAGGATGGGATACTGTATAATGGACGGAAAGTCTTCCACTCTGAAGCAGAGGCTGCCGAAAGTTGATCTGGGAAAGACATACAACTGAGCAATCGAGCCTACATCTACATTGGAACTCACGAGTGAAAATGAAAAAGCGATTCGGCTTACTCTTACTACCGTAAGCCGAGGGGGAGAAAGAATAGGAAGAGATTGAATAACAAAAGCATTAACGGATAGGGAATAGAGTCGGCAAAGAGCTTGGCCTTGGCTTGGATAGGTGTTCGGATCTTAGTAGAAGATAAGAAGTTCTCGGGTAGGAATGCTTGTTGACTCAGTCTCTGATTCCAATAAGCGACTCGGAACTCTGTTCGCGGTAAGAAGTTCTTAGCCATATTTGGAAAAGACCTCATTGAGGACCAACTTGATGGTTGATGGGAATTCGACCCTACCAAACAAATAGAAATAGGTAGAAAGATTGCCCGAGGTAGGGCGAATAGGTATGGTGGTTAGTCAGCGGGAGAGGGTAGAGTACCGAGTAGGAGAGCCAGTTAGTTGCTAACCGGAAGAGAAGGGAATCGAAGTTATGACCTCGAAGCTCCAGCTTACTAAGCGAAGGGCTTTAGCTATGAACCGTAACTTCAATCGATCGGTCTCGCCTGCCAGTAATAAGAATAAGCTTGACCAGGCAAATGCGGAATCATCATAGGTAAGAAGCACAACACCATGTTCCCTCGTTCCTGTCGCAACTAGTCCCCTTCTTCTGTGAGCTAGGTCCATGGGTGCTACTTTTATCGTCTCTGGAAAAGGGAAAAAAAAACTAGACTATATTGTCATTGTCAGTCACTTCGGGCAACTTTTTGGGGATCGTGATAATCGGGCTTATGAATTGAAGGAAATGAACATTGTCCTTTCACATTGAATCCTATACTTGTACTTGCGGTTGAGTTCTTTCGATGACTTAGTCAGTCCGTTTGGGGCTCCCCCCTATATACTAATATAATTGTAGCTGGAGCAAGAAGACGAGTAGAAAAAAGAAAAAAAGACTGGGAATGCCAACCCGGCTTATCGAAGAAGATCGGAACAGGCTAAACAAAAGCTTTGGATAGGGTTCTTATATACAAAATAAAAAAAAAGGTCAAACTCGTTTTTATGTTATAAATGAAGCAGTTACGAGTGCTTATCTTATGCCGCTTGGGGTATAGGGACCAGTAAAGAGGAAGTCTCTTGCTTAACCACAGGAGAACAGGTTTCCGGTGGGGCGATTCATGCAAGCTTGAAGGAAATAGTAATATATTCGAAGATGCCCGGAGGTAGGCCATCTAGAACTTCATGTACACTCCTTTCCTCCAGATGCTTTTTTTTGTATGAACGATTGTTGGACTAGGGTCGAGCTGAATTCTCGTTCTTCTCCCCGGGCAGAAAGACTGGAAGTTCCCACGATCCGACCAATGGACCGAATCAAGCACTTTGCTGGTGCCGATTTCAAGATTTATTGATGACCCTAACCAATTCATATGGCGCCCTTATGTTGAGGAGAAGGCAGGAATCAGGCCCTACTTATTTTAGGCTGAGGAAGAGAGAAAGTTTCATTTTGCCGCGGAGTTCCCTCATGGAGTGGCGGCTGCCTTCTCTAGAAACTAGAAAGGGTGCCTTCCATACAATACAGAGGATGAGTTTCATTCCATTCCATCACTTACAATCTTCAATTCCTAATCAAAAATGGGCCAAGTTAGGTTCAAACAAAGTCCAAGTTCATGGCCAAGGCCAAGTTTGATTTCTACACCAACCCACTCAAGCATAAAGAGTAAAGCAAGAACTAGCAGCCTCCAGCGGTTGGCCCCTTAGCAGCCAAAACCTTCTCATATTGGCCACATAACTAAAGTCAAATTGGTAATTTCTTTTTCACAGTCTGCCAAGTGAGCTAGTCAAGTGCCTTTAATTGAAATCAAGAGTTAAGTGGTCACGAGCACAAGGCTAAACTACAAGAGTGAAAATTTGATCAGAAGCCAAAGGGGAAGGGATAAGGTCTTGAACCTTAGTTCCAGGGTGGGTACTTAGTCTTGCATGGACTTTTGAGCATTTGCTGTAACAGAACTAGATAGAGGGTACTCCCGCTGGATTAAGCAAACTCCTTCCCCTTGACCTAGCTGTCTTACTCGCGGGCCCTATAAATGGAAGGGAACCCCCGGAATCGATAGAAAAGGCAAAGAGCATCGAAGGCAAACTCTTCCTGCTTAAGGATAGTGCGTATTAGCGACTATCTAACTTCAACTCGATCGAAGTCGGACAAAAGGTAAATGTTCGTAAGTCAAGTATCGGGTAGGTCGAATGGGGAAAGGTAGGTGAAGTCCGTCATTGAATTGAAGTGGTAGAGTGGTAAGTGGGCGTACAGTCTATGTCTTTCCTATCCGCGGCATTAGTTCCTTTGGCCAAATCTTCCTTTACTACTATTTTTTTAAAGCAGAAGATGGATGCTGAGAATCGTCCGCTGGTGGTATCGTATAGTTGAGAAGGGCTTCATTTGGGAGCGATCTGTTCATCCAACCAACTCGAAATATCGTAAGAGAAGAAAAAGAATGTTACGCCCAAAGACTCCCATGTCTTTCTTGGTTTTTCCAACCCAAGCAGTTATTTTCGTATTTATGAAGAATCAGTCTCTCTCTTTTTTTTTATCAATAGAACAGGAAGAGGAGTCAGCCAAAAAGAAAGAATCGAATAGATAGACAATGAACGAATTATTTGAAGCGGTCATTCCTTTCTTGACTACTTTGCAGGAAACTTTGAGCGGGAGACAAGGGGCGCTCCCGCAGGGTCCCGATGCCCTCTCAGGAGGCCCCGGTGCAGGTTCCGGGTTCCCCTGCACTCGAAGTGGGAGCTCACGAAAGGCGATTGGTCCGATGTCCAAAGAACCTTGTATCAACTTGAGTTGGTCAGGGTTCAAGAACAAAAGGATCACTTGGCCGGGCTGATTCGCCCTCTTATCTCGGGGGAAGCCCTAAGGCTTAATTATAAAGGAGAACTTCCTTCAGATACTGATATGGTGCAACAACTAATCAGTCGGATGGCGGGCAAGTGCACCCGGCCAGCCAACGGCCCCGAAGAAGCCCTGAAAAATCTCATCGGCCTGAAAAGGTTTTTACACCACACCACCTCCAATGCCAATGTAGAAAGATTTTTTGTCTCCTCTGCCTGCTAACAAGACCTATCTTTGCTTTTTGCTGCTGGTTCGCTACTGTCATACCTAGGTATTCCTGCCTTAAAACGAGGCTGCAATATGCAATAGACTCGCTCAGTCGAAGTCAATCTAGAAGAATAGAATAGGTTGATCACCTTCCAAGTACAAGAAAGTCCCTTTCACTAAAGATAAAGATAGGTATAGGTGGCGGTCGGTGCGCAGGGCCGCTCGTTCGAGCCAATCAGTGAGTCGTTGGGCCAATGCTTTCTCTTTTAACTTTTCAGTCAACAGTAGCAGTCCAAGCCCGGTGGCGGTGGGCACAGGATCTTCCGTTCCGGAAGTTAGATTGATAGGATTCTAATCCCCTAATCTCAGTATCAGTATGAAGGAGTGGGAGATAGTAATCTAGTTCGATAGCTCAGAAAGGAATGTAAAGTAATAGTAATGTACGACATGAAAACAAAATGAATCTATCAGCATTTTCAAAACAGAAAAAGCAAGACTTCAAAAGCAATACAATCGGTGAATTAGTGCATCTCGTTCAAAATAAAAAGAAAAAGGAAGGTTTGTTCGTGCCCTCTGAGGTTTGGTGATGCTTTCCTCTCTTATGTAAACTATGAAAGTCAGCAAGTCGTAGTCGCTTCATAATCATAAGGTTGACAAGATTCGGCCAGTTTTCATGTGTGCCAATTACGTGTGGCGCTTGTGCAGAGAGGGTCACCGAGCGCGGAACATATCAAATGTTGTTAGCCAAGCCCAAGAGCTGATACCACACTCGTTGAACCCGAAATGCTCACTGAAGCAAGACGTGGGATCTTACTATACGATCGACCTCTCATTTCCCGAAGCCGGAAGAGAACCTGCCTTAAGAAAGCAAACTCTTCTTCATTTATATGGGCTTAGAGTTAGCTAGACTCAATGATAAATCGAGTATCTTAAGATAGACGTACACAGGGTCTGGTTAGGACTCAATGTACAGTAAACAAGGGAAGGAAGTAGGACTAAGCAACTACCAGCAGAGGAAAGACCCGCAGAGAAGAGGCAAAGTCTATCTCTTTACATGGCATCTGGTGATGCAATGGGATTGAGCTAGCTAAGCTCATTTGTTGACCCTGTGTACGTCTGTACTTTGACTCTTAAACCTCTTCTTTTTACTACGCAAGCAAGCCGGGGGAGTGAGGAACTCGAAAGAGGAAAGGAACTCGACCGAGGAAAGGAAATAGCGTAGAAAAGTAATTGAAGCGCAGCAGCGTAGTAGCTTGAGGAAAGTAGATAGCGATAGCGTAGTACAAGTAGTACAATACAAATAACAAATAGGGTGGTACAAGCAAGTAGGGTTTATGAGGTCAGACACATCTTTCTTAGATCTTAGACTTGGGAGCTATGGAGATGAATAAGCTGCTGTGGCATTTCTATCGTTAGATTCAGAAGCATGTAGGAGGTATGTCCCTTCAAGACGGTCTCCACTTTATAAAAATAAAAGAGAGTGTCGATGTGTCAATAGTAGTCAAAAAACAGATATAGTAAGTGTGTCGGTCCCAAGCTATACTGACGCAATTTGAGTTTGTTTTCGTTCAGTTCTCCCACTACGCGGTAAAGGAGAGAAGAGGGGGGATGGAAGGAATGCCTAGAATCCGCTTGCAACGAAAAGAGGCTGCTTGAGATGAGACAGTTTGGATTGAGCTTTTGGGACATGCAACTGAAGCAAAAAATGCTGTTTTCCAGTGCCAAGGCCCTCACTCGGGAAAGAGGCAGGAAGGATTGCAGGAAGCATGCTAAGTTAAGAAGAACGTGAGTAAGACTCCGCAGCCGGTGTTCTTGTTGAGTTCATAGCCTTTTTTCCCATTTAAGCCGATTCATGTAAGATTTTGGCATGTTGGGGGAGAAGCCGATTAGCCTCCATTAGCATATGAAGCCTCACTTTACTTGTTAGTTTAAAGAAAGACGAATCCGCTACGCACCTTCTTGTTTTACCTTAAAGCCTAGGCACTAAAGAAATTGACTATCAGAACAGAAAGCATACTATAATCATACCATACTGCCCGAAAGCATACCACCCAAACAAAGGATACCATCGAAAGAGTCCGGAAAGGACAGTTTCCTTTTTTGCGCCATCCTGAGCTTTGGATAGTGCCTAGTTTCATACGCTCATTCTCTGACCCAACAAGAGCTCCAACCTCTTCTTTTCTAACTAAGAGCAGATTCGCCGCAATGCAAACAGCTTATTCAATGCCAATGGCTTCCCCTCCCTTCCTTTGATTCTTCTTCCTCTCCCGTTGGTGGAGTATCTAAAGCGTTGGTCGAGTATCTAAAGACACTCGACCGAAGGGAGAGGCTCCTCCCGACCTTTTGGAGGGGAATTCTGGAGATGTCAATCTCGGGTTCAGTGGCTTCAAGCTGGTAATAAAAAGACAAGTTCTTTCCATGCAAAGTGTGTTCAGAGGCTTTGGTTCTGAAAGAAATGCTTACACACTAGAACATAACCTAACTCCACTTCTTTTTGTTATTGTCCTCTCAACAGGTCCGTCAATATCAGTAGTGGAAGAAGGGGAGCAGCATGCTCCAATGGTCATCAGTTAGTAGTTGAATAATCGTCAAGACTAGCACCGCGTTCAAAGAGAATCCGATTTTTCACTGGTGAAGAATCAAAGATAGTGGAATGCCAATAAGCATCCTATGAGTCGGGATTGCCCTGGTCAGTTGTATTGAAGGTAGCATTTCACCAGCTTACATTAAAACTAGATATGGTAGATCCCTAGCTAAGGGATACTTCCTCTTGGAACGACTAATTGCACGCACGACTAAGCCGAAAAGATATAGAAAAATTTTATAGTTGGGATCTTCAAGCAGGTGAGAATCCGGTTTGGTAGCAGCTTACCAACTTTGAATTTTTATCTTAAATAGCAGACGATCTGCCAAGAATCCGATTGGAAGTTGGAAGGACTAAGCCCGAAAGCACGGGATGAGACTTTTAGGCTTTAGTTCATACCGGCTAAAGGTTAGGAGCCCAGCCCAAGATGTATTGGAGCCGGTCTTGTCAACTCCGAACGAATGCTTAGTTAGCCAGGATTAGGAATTGGCTTGGGAAGACAAAGAATATATATTCTTTTTAAAGTTCTTCGTATCACTGTACCAAAACTACAGAACCAAGGAGCTGTCAACTCCACTAAATGAGGAAAGAACTTAGAGTATCCCAATAGAGAGATAGACAGGTAGTAAGACTAGTAAAGCACCTATTCTCTTGCGTATGCCTAAGATCTCTTTCTTACCTCAGCTGCTCCGACCCTCAACTGCCCCTTCATTTTTCCTGGTAATCTTAGTAAAAAATGTAATTTGATCCTCTTTCTCCATTCACTTTCTTTTGTACCCCTTGCCAGTCTCCCAGGTATAAAACTCGACTGGAACGGTGCCACTAAGTCATTAAGCAATGGTCTCAAGCGATTCACCAAGACTGACGTAATAACCTTGTAGGCAAGCGTACACGTACACAGACTAATAGGTCTAAATTGTCTAACATACGTAGGATTGGAGACTTTAGGAATAAAAAAAAATAGAGTTTTATTTAATTTAAAAAGGGATTAAACTTACCCGAATCTAAAGCTTGCCGAACCAAATTCACCAAGGAAGATTTAACACTACCCCAAAACTCTTGATAAAAGCCTTCTTCGGCTCCTTTGATGGCTTCATTTGAAATAAAGCCTTCCTAACCTCCTCTTCTGAAATCTCTTTTCCCATTTCTGCTCTATCCTCCTCGGCAATCACAGGGTGAACTGTAGAAACTAGAGGCCCACCACCAAATTAAAGAGATCAATATAAAAGTCTCGAACCAAAGTCACCAGCTGTTCATGATTAGTGATCCAATCTCCATTACTATCCCGAAGCATTACCACCTTATTTCTCCTTCTCCTACACAAAACAAAGTGGACAAGTAGAAAAATCTAGTCCCCTGCTGGATCCATTTGACACGGGATTTTTGTTCCCAAAAGGCTTCTTCTTGCACCAACAAAGCATTAAACTGATGAATTAGTTCCTCCTCCAATAATGGAAGTTGATGTGATCGACTTGTGGCCAAAGCCCTCTGAACCCCAGCAATATGCGCCTTTAACTTCTTTTTCTTCCGAAAGAAATTCCCATTTTTTTCTTTGCCAAGCTTTGAGACTCTCCGCCAATCTTTCAGCTTTCTCAGCACAATCGTCGTTATATAGACCCCACAAAGAATGCACCATATCTTTAAAACCCGCTTCTGTTAGCTACATTGCTTGAAACCTGAATGGTCGCTTTGAGTGATCAACAACTTGCTTCGGGCGACAGCACAGGACAAGAGGGCAGTGATCTAAAGCAGTACGCGCCAAGTGACAGACTACGGCTTCAGGGTATAGGTATAACAAGCGCCATTCCTCATTGGCTAAAGCTCGATCGACTCTCTCCTGGACACGTGCAAGACCTCTTCTTCTATTACACCAAGTGAAAGCAGCACCTTGAAAAGCCATATCTATCAAACCAGAAGCGGCTATCATATTATTAAACGAATTACACCTTCCCAAAGAAGGACATCGACCCCCAAATTTCTCCATACTTAATGAAACCTCATTGAAGTCTCCCACAACAAGCCATGGCATATCAGCATCATTCGCAAATTTTCCTAAGATGCTCCATAACCTTCTCCTCGACTCCAAGACAGGGCTTGCATAGAAAAGAAAGGTTCATCCTTGGGCTTCACAATAGCATGCACAATCTGTGGAGAGGTATAAAATACATCCAAATCGGCAATCTCTGAATCCCAGCAAATCAAGATAACCCCAGAATAGCCAACATAACCCCAGAATAGCCAACCGGATCAGTCACAACAAATTTTTTAAACTCTAACAACGCGCTGGGCACGCAAGCCAGCAATTCTCGGTTCTAAAACTGCTAATATGGCAGGCTTCTGATCAGACAAAACATCTTTGATGTTGCGCAAGAAAGACTTCTTACCTGCGCCTCCGCAGTTCCATGAGACTATATTCATTAATGAGAGAAAGATAGAGGCCCTGGTTGCATCCTCTCACCAGGTGGAGCTATAGCTTGACTCGCATCATGAGCATCTCCATACAAACTAATATTCATCTGTTGATTCTCACCAAACTGGGGGGTTTCCATAACACATAACAACCGTCTCGCCTTGGCTATTATTATCAGGAGGATTACGGTGTCTTAACTCATCAGCAAGAATGCCAGAGTCGAGATTGCCATGGTGATTTCCAATGGCAACATCGTCATCCATGGAATCGGAAATATCCACAATATCTCTGTAATTCACCATCTCTCCTGATGGATTGACAGGGTAATATTAATATTGGGGAATTACCAAATGGGACTCAGAGGGTTTAGAATGTTGTTTGGATGGGCCATCCTTAATTTTCTCATTCACCTTTGGTTTAGATGGGCCAGCAGCATCTTGCTCTACTTGGTTAGGTCTCTGGGAATTGATGGATTGGGCTTTACCCTTGTTATCTTTAGAATTGCCATCCGGGCCAAGACCAAGAGGCTTCTTAAGACTATTGATTGCTCCAGCTAGATTATTTGCATTAAAATCACCCTCCCCACCATTTTCGGCGCCAACATTTGAATCTTCTTCAGGCGATAATGCTGCAAACCGTGATCCCATAATTTTCTCCTCATTTGATTTCCTCGCGGGATTAGATTTTCGACGTGCACGCCTAGATTGCGCGATCATCCAGGGCCCAAAGTCCCCTGTGTGCTGGTCCACCACCTTGTCCTGCACCTTTGCAGCGCCATTCTCACCAATCTTCCCATCTTCAACGACACCCTCAGCCGCCATCTCCTGTTCTGCGGCAAAAAGCCTTATGTCCAGAGCGCCCACATTTTTAACAAATGAGGTTGAGTCCCTCAGGGTTGCTATCTATTTTCAAAGTCAATCTTCGGCACTAAAGGTTTGTGGAGGTCCACACACAGACCCTAGCAAAGCGACCCTTTGATGCGTAGCGAGTACTGTCATCAACCTTGATAGCCCTACCAACTGCATTAGCCAGTGCCATTAGGATTCGTTCGTGGTAATACTCAACTGGTAAATGTGGAAAACGGATCCAAACTGCAGTTGAATCAATGGTGGCACATGTAGGATCAAAATCCGGCTCCCATTTTCATTTTCGGATAGTGAGATAGTGACCAAATATGAGCCACGGTCCCTCAGATAGCACATGCTGATAATCTTGAAGACAAGTAAACTTAACTAAGCAATAACCTTCTCCAAGATCAATTAAATCATAGTCCCCATGCAAATTCCAAAGAGCATGCACTCTATCAGCGTGGGAGATTTTCCTCCCATTCAGTTTAATGATCAAGCAATTATCCCATAACTTCATAATATGTTGTTTCATCCGATCCGAGAGAGTGATACGAGGCCTGTTATCCATGGTCAATCAAACCCTCGTTTGAGGACAAATCCCCCAATTCATCATGACCGTCTTCTTTCCCTTGATCACCCATCATAACGTCTCGGAATGAAGGGCGAGGAGCAGACTTCTGAGACCCCTTCTCGCCACCTGACTTGATCTTCTTTTTACTTCTAGCCTTGTGGCTAGAACCTCAGAACGCTCACGCTGCACTTGCTCTCTCACCATAACTCATAATTTTTAACTAAGGGCTTTTTTTACCTGATCAGTAATTGTTGTCTATGTTTCTTTGGTACAGTCACATGAATAATTTCAAGATAGGGCCCTACGATACCTTAAATGATTAGTTACCAGCCTATCTCGCAAAGCCAACCAGATAAGGTGCAACCATCGAGAAGGAATAGGAACTTTCCATAACCACCTCCAATCACACGATAGTGTCGCTCCACCATTAGAAAGAAACTCCACATATGCAGACCTAGACGTGAACTTCCCATCAGCATTATAACGCCATATATAGCTATCCTCCACTTCCACGGTTCTAGGTAAAGGATAAGCTAGCACTTGCGTAGCCAAATCTGCCGGTAGCTGAGCAAACAATAGCTCCGCATTCCACGATCCGTCAGCCTTAATAAATTCTGAAACCTTAGCTTGATCATTTGCAAACGATGGTAAACACTGGAGAGAATCAATGAGTGCCCTGTCTAATGTCTAACCATCGGTCTGTCCAGAACCGAATCTGTTTTCCATTTCACACTCGCTTAATTAGCCCCTCTGCCAACAACTTCAAAGCATTAACTCCAAGAATGCGACCATGCTGCTGACCTTGGGGCACAATTAATCACAAAATCCATGACATCACCACGTATCCCATATTTCGCCTTGAATAATTTCACCCTCTTTCTCAAAGAGAAATCTCCAAGCTGTCTTTTGTTTTGGAGAAGCACCTCGTTATGACAACTCATACTTCGAAAACCAAGGCCACCGAGCCTTTTAGGCAATAACACTTCCTGCCACGATACCAGATGCAACGCCCGTTTCTCATCCCCATAAAAACCTTCTATTCAACTTGTTCAGAGCCGCAACGGTACTAGCAGGCAATTTTGCAGTCAACATCGTGTAAGTAGGAAGAGCTAATGTGACTGCGCTTTTGAGAGTAGCTCTACCGGCCATACTTAAAAAACGTGACTTCCAACCATTGAGTCTCACGCTTACCTTGTCTATAATGTCTCTATAAGTGTGTTTAGAAATACGACCATGGATAATAGGCACCCCCAAGTCCTGTGTTCTACCAATTTGTAACGATCGACAAACCATCCTAGCATTTCTATTATCTATTACTAGCATGAGGGGAGATAAACACTTTTGACTTCTCCAAACTCACCTTAGCACCCGACGCAGCACAAAATTTCTCCAAAACGCCTCGGATTACTTCGGCCTGACCCACAGTTGCTCTACTAAACTAAACTACTAAAAAGGAATTATCATCAGCAAAAAAGAGATGCAAGATAGCCATCCCACCCCAAAATAGGCTTCCAACTACCTCGGTGTACATCTTCCAAAATACGGTAGAGTGCCTGTGCCACTGAGCCCAGTAGTCATTTTGAGCCTCGAAAGGAAGGCCGTAGTTTGGGTCGCGAGGGAAAATCTGGCTAATCGGGTCGGGCACCCCAGTCTTGAAGACCGGTCCGATGACGCTGTCATCACAGACAATGCGCTCATAAACTTGATCGTAGAACTGGACGTGCAATTGGGCAAGCCTTCCAAACAGGGTCTGCAAGGGTTGAAGCAAAGGCATCAGAACTCGAGCAATCGAAGGCCAAGGGAAAAAAAAGAGTAAAGAACCAGAGGTTACCTGAGGAGCTAAAGGAGGAGCAGCCATCGGGAAACCGCCGGCGAAAACAGAGAAGAACAGAGCAGAGAGCAAGAAGCAGAGAAAGTTAGGGCTCGAGAAAGAAAACTGAGGGCCAGCCAATAGTGAATAACGGCAGCGGCGACGGCGGATTAAATAGATGGAAAGATTGATTCGAAAATGGCAAGTCCCGAGGATCTAGCCGTTGGGGAAGGAGATTACGATCGGCTGGATTTAATGAAGCAATTAATCAGAGGGTTTCGACCCCGAATAGATACATCTACGCCCAGCCTCGGGAAAGTCCTTCTTAGGCCTTATTCAACGCTTGAATGCGCAAGACCGAAACTCAAAGCGGGGCAGATAACCTTCATACTGAGGCCAGGAGGGATTCGCTTACAGAACAGAAGTACTGTCCATATACCCCCAAAAAAGAATGGAGTAGCTGAGCGGAAAAATCGGCATCTTTTGGAGGTTACCCGTGCTCTTCTCACCGGGATTAAGGTACCTAATACTGGTAAGAAGCTGTCTTAACTGCATGTTCTTTTTTTAATCGTATGCCCGTTCTAAGCGGTAAATCTCCTATTCAAGTGTTGAAACCCGACTCACCCCTGTCTTTCCTATTTCTCCTCGTGTTTTTGGTTGTGTTTGCTTTGTTCATGACTTGAGTCCTCTCAGAAAGAAACTTGAGTCTTTCAAAGTTGAGGAATCGGTGCCCTAAAAGGAGAGGGAAGCTTGCTCGTGCAGGCAAGTGAAAGGACCAACGACGATGCTTTTCTCTTGTTTTTCAGAAGTGGAGTTTGCTGCTCTCGTAGATAAGAGTTACGGAAAAATAGTTGTTAGCCCACCAATTGGGCTACACTGACTAATTGGTCCAGTCATTTACCAACCCCAGGGAAACTCCGTGTGGCGAAGTAGCATTTCCCGCGCTTCTTGAGTGGTAGCCGTAGGGGAACCTGTGGCTGGATTGAATCTTTGTCTTCTCGACTAGGCTCCACTACTCATCTTGAGTAAGATAGGGAAATCGTAAGTCGTGTAAGGACCAAAAGCTGCTTATCAAGCAGTTCCCTAGCTAGTAGTGGAGTGGCTTGAGAGGGAAAGCGTTTTTTCCCCCTATCATAGAACAGCTAGAATAAAATCGAAATTATCGTCAGTGGTGGTGAAAGACGAATCCAATCCTAGCGACCTGCACGAATGGTGTAACGAAAGAAAAGAGTTTGATCCTGGCTCAGAAGGAAGGAAAAGAATCCAAGGCGGAAGCAAAGGCAGCTCTCAGGAAGTGGGGGACTCGGGATAGGACAAAGGACAATAAAGAGCACAGAAACTACGGACGGTCTCTGGTATTCTATAATAGGAAGAATACCAGACCTAGTTCAAGTTTCGGCAGCAAGGAAATCGTATTGATTCTTAGAAAACCCTCCTACTAAATCTACTAGCTCTTGCTCCGTTGGGAATCACCTGCTACTCGGGACAAGACGCCACACCAGCAGCTACCTGAGAAGATGAACAAAGAAGTGATGTGGAAGCCGGTACACCAACGATCGGCTAAGATCCTAGATTACAGAAGAATAAAGACAGGGTGAGCCCGGTATGGTATTATCATCTACTTATTTTAATGGATAACTCTGCTGGAAACCCTCCGGACGGTGGTTAAAATCCCACTTTGGAGAATGAGATACGGATGCGCACTAAGAAAAAATACAAGCGGACTCGTAATGATCATGCAGATCAGCAAGGGGACGCTACGGGAGTTGATGTTATGGACTCGATTGAATCTGCAGGTCAGACTGATCAGAGAAATGATAAAGTTCCATCGTATCGTGATATGTTATCGGGATCGAAGGATACTCAGGACTCTGTTTGGGAAGAGTGGGCTGATGCCGATGGGGATGAGGAGATGCTATTTCACTTTCTATCCTGCTCCTTCACAGGTAGTCGCGCTTACGTTTTTACCTTATCTTATCCTTCGTCTCATTCACCAACTTAGGCTTTGCTTTGAATCTTTAGTTTTAGCTTGTCTAGGGTACGCTTTCACATCACATGGGCCTTCCCTATGCTAGCTTTCTCGCTCTCTCCCGTGGGCTATAGGGACTTCCACAGAAACTGAAGGAGAAGGAGTTTACAAAAAAAGCACTGCAATTGGTTCTTATGAGTATGGAATATTTGCTATCGACTATAACGCATTCAAACCCTCACCAGAGGCCTCGCTCTGTAATTGCTATAAGCTGTAGAAGGTAGTACCATCTGGTAGCGTAACTTTGATGCACAGCTCTTCACCATCAGTCTTAAGTTTATTCTGAGCACTCTCGCTAGGCTCTGCTTCATCTCGCTTCATCAGGTTTTCAACTCTCTCGCTGGACTTCTCTGCATTTTCCTTCATTAAGTCCTCCCAACGATGCTCTGCAAGACCTGGACACTCTTTTCAATGAAAGCTCTCCATCCTCGGAAAACTCCGAATAATGTATAGCGTCAGAAAAAAGAAATGGATTTCAGATCTTTCGAAGGGAGTGCTCACCGCGGGTACTCGTACCTCTTTTCTTTTGATTCTACCTTTAATACATTGATGGTATGTCGATGGGACCGCTTGGTCTTTATGAATCTATGGTCTGCCCAGAAGAGCGTGATATGTCGTCGGTGCAAAAAAAAGAACCAGGAACTCTATCGGACTCTTGAAAGGTCCAACCTTGCAATTCACTCTGAAGCGAATACGACGAGCAGTCTGCCGATAATGCGTATGCTTTCATAGTAATATAGGTGGAAGAGTGCTTAGGCCTTGGCAAGGAAAACTTTTCATTAATCAGGAAGGGCACTTACAATGGGAGCGACCTGAGAGTATATTACTTACGTAATGATTTGGTGTGTCTGGGATTATCTTAGGTGTGAGAGCCAAGGTTAATCAATGGGGTGGGGGGTTGCAGGTTAATCATAGGGGGTTGTAATATGTTAATAGGGGGTTTGTAATATGTTAATAGTAGAAGGAAAGAGCATAGATAGGATGGAGGTAGGAGCGGTGGGAGGAGGGGGAATCGCTTGGTACGCTGGCTAACCGGCCATGAGGTTCTAACCCTCTAGATTCCAAATTCTCTATAAAGATGAAAGGAGGGGCATTTATATCTTTAATTTCTTGTAGATATTAGGGAGATAGGCTCAACTACTACAGCTAAGGAGAAGGGTCTTTCCGACCCTCAAAAATAAGTAAGTTGGGAAGATCTGTCGTAGTTTTGCCCCTAAAAAAAGTAAGTTGGGAAGATCTTGAGTAGTTTTGAATGAACTTACTTACAGGCACGACTTGCAGTATATGGGGAACGACCAAGAATATTAGGGAGATTGCAGCCAAATATACATAAGTTGGGCATCTTTAGATGGCTCGACAGCTAGGGCCGCCCTTTATAGTTAATTTGAAGGGCAGATCTTTCGTAGTTTTGAATAGAACTTACTTATACAGGCCCAAAAATATATAAGTTGTTGCTGGGGATCGACCAATGATGGGAGCCCAGATAGTAGACGTCAGGGTTGCTTAGGCTCGCAATACTGTAATTTAAGGGCCCTAAATAAATATAAGTAACCTGAATATCATATATTTTTGTTGGTAGATCTTTCGTAGTTTCAGTTTTGAATCCAAATGTATAATAGGGAACTTACAACTTACTAACTGGGCAGGCACGCAAGAAATGAAGTGTAAATCATCTGCCCTAATATAATATAAGTAACTTGCTCGCAATACCGTAATTTAGGGAGAGAGAGAGGAAAAAATGAGTCCCAAACGCGTACTCCTAGTAATAGGTAGAGTTCGTCCCTGTCTTTTCTTTTCCTTTCATTTTGCTGCAAAGCGACGAACGGAAGAGTTCATACGTCGCTGCTTCCCTACACGTCCCTATCGGGTCTCTTACTCTTACGTCGCCAACACTTACTTATATTATATTTAGGCCTCCGTCTTTCTGTCGACGTCGCCCCGTCTAAGCACTCGGCCCTTCCATGAACTCTACCGTTACACTCGTATCCAGTCTATAGTGTAGTCGCGCGAAAGGAAAGATAAATGAAAGTAGTTTTGTAGAAAGAGTGAGCTGATTATGGCATGGCTCACACCTCAGAATCCTCTTTTTTCTCCGGGGCTGAAGATCTGGCAAAGAACCTCAAAGGCGGGGTTAAGGTGAAAAGGGTTAACAGAACCTCCTTATTGGCTTATCAAATTCAAGGAGGGTGGCTCCTTGGCTGAAGTGTATTTCTTCTCTTTAACTCTGACTTACGTACTATCTTATCTTTCACTCTTGACTTCCTTAGTCAGCTAAAAGAATTTCAAATAGTTCTCAAACTCAATGAATTAAGAATTGACTTAAGCTATTCAGATCCTATTTCTTGTTAAGTATCTCTCCCATTCTGATCCTATTTGTGTAGCATTTTGAGTTAAGCATCTTCTCTGATCTTTTGATCTTGTTTATTTTTATTGTAATTGTTGAAAATTGCAAATATAATTATATCATAGTTGCATTTTGAACTCTACTCTTTATGCATTTGTTACGCATTACGCAGATAAGGATCTTTTGCGGAGTTAACGAATGAGCTTTCATGAAAGAACAGTTGAACTCAGAGTGAAAAACATAGGATGAAAGGTGGAGCTCCCGGAAATTCCCAAGAAAGAAACTCAACTATAAGGGCTCCTCGAAACGGGCAAGTAAAAGGAAGAAAATAGTAGGAACCCCGAACAGCAACAGGAAGAGAATCTACTCTAAAAGCAACTGGATCTAAAGGGAATCTCGTTTGAGGCTATATACAATGAAGATCTTGCGAAGCCGGTTAAAGAGTTAAAGAGCCCTAGACTTCAAGTAAGGGGAGGAAGCGCTAAATACCGACCATAAGATACGGGAGAGGTGCGAGTGAGTTAGACGCGGCTTATACTCCGGGCTCCGCTCCTACATGACATAACTGGTTCAGAAATTTCACGAAGACTCTAACATCCGGATAAAGAGTTCTAGGCCAGAGCAAGAGTCTTATCCCGTTCCGGTCTCCGGCAGCTGGAATTCAAGTAAAAACATTCGTGAACTCAAGTACGGGATACAAAAATGCAACTCATATACTTCCATATAATAAACTAATATACTTCCATATAAAACAAAGAAGATAATCAAAAAAGCAGACAGAAGCCAAGGGGAGAGTGAAACGACGGCTAGACGTGGAGGTAAGAGCAAGAGTCTGATCCCGCCTTTGATAAGCCTTTGAGGTTCTTCACCCCAGATCTGAAGCTAAGCCAAGGATAAAGAGGTAACCTTCACCCCAGATCTTGAGCCCAGGAGAAAGAGGTAAGAGCAAGAGTGTGATCCTGGCTTTTATAAGCCTTTGAGCAACTTTTCGTTCCGAACCTGGAATTGTAGTAGCACTCTACCGTTCCTGTTGCTGAGCGACTACTAGAAGCGACGTGGGCTCGACCACTAGGTACGAGTGAAACGACGTGCTCGACCATAACCCCACGGAGCGGTACGAGCGCTGCGACGTGTAGACGGGGGATTCATTGCTCGTTCTGCTGGTCCACTCGGCCGAAACACTATTCTTTATTCTAGTTGCCGAAACACTTTATCGGCACGAACAACTAATGAAAGCTGGGGACTTCCAATAAGGTCTGTCCCACTTGCTCGTGCTGAAAGACTTGAACCGACTGACTTGCTGACAGACTTGACCCTTCCTTACTCTGACAGACTTGACCTTTCCTTACTCTGACTATAATATTAAGTTAAGTTAGTTGACTATAATATTAAGTTAAGTTAGTTCGTTTCTCTAGCATTTGTGCTTAAGCATTGCACATCTACTTCTCTTCCATTTTGATCCCTACAAGGAGTTCACTTTAGAGCTTTCATTCCAGATGCAGCCTCCGACCGGAACGAATGAATAAGGTCAGGCTCATAACTCTTTAGCCTCTTTATCGGGGGGCTTTCTTTACTTGACTTTCACTTCTCTTTTCCCGTACTTGAGTTACCAGTTAACTTAAATTCCTGATCTTAGGCTCCTCCGACCGGAACGAATGAATAAGGCGGAGTCGATCTACTTTCATGAAATAACTTCGTGAACTAATTACTATGAATTATCTCATCTTTATATAACGTAACACGTAACCGTACCGAAATGAATATGAAGATTACGTTATATAATATAATGAATCGAATGCGACGTACGAGCGATAGCGACGGGCGAGTGAAACGACGCGGACTGACGTTGGAGAGGGGCGTAGGGATCGCAATACCGTAATTTAGGGAGATATACGAGTGAATGTGTTGCTGGAGACACGTCGCTATCTTCCCGTCACTTTGTTCGGCCCTGTTGCTGCGAAGAATGACGCGCTCGACAGAGGGAATTTTGAGTTCGAGTGAGGAGAGTTCGCCGGGAATTAATCGTATTATGAGTCGAAAATCAGGTTGGACTTGTGGCAGTTATCCACATTAGCTAGTCCCCATCCGAGTGAATCCCAGTTCATTAACAGAAGGGAGCGGACTCTTTTATATAATAAGCAGGTGCCCGCAGCCGCTTGAATCAATCAATCATGGGTTTACTGCTCCTAAGGGCTTTCCAGTTTCGAGTCCATCTGAGAATTCCCTTTCCGTCTCCTATTCAAGAGTACGGGATAAAAAACGAATTGAAGTGCATAAACATACAATATGCTTTACACATGCAAGTCGAACAACAAGAGCTACGCCGACCAGCTAAAAAGCACGGGCACCACTTCTATTTGACGTCCGTGCCTACCGAGTCTTCTTCACCTGGTCCAGCATCTGCTTCTTATAGTAATCTGTCCCGAACCGAACTCCCTTTGAGTAGTGAATGGCATATTTTGCTGAGTCTAACATTCCTGAAGTTCATGGTTCCAGTTTCATTTTGAGTACTCGTTCATAACTATATAAAGAAATACCCTTCCTCGTGTGCCCTGTAGAGGAGAGGAGATAATGAATACTTATTGTAGAGTACTCGAGCAAGAGCTATAGGAGCTAATCTTTAGCCAACCTTTCTGCTGCAGGGAATGATTCTTGTTCAAAAGACTCAGTTCTTAGACTGAAGTACGGCACTAATTACATGAAGTACGGCACTTCTGACATTCCAAAGCTTGTGCCCGGGACTTCAAACTCATTAAGGAATAGGGTAGGCACTTGAGACAGTTATTAGCTTGTACCCAAAGAGTGAATGGCTATTCATAAGCAAGAGTCTAACATGGACATCGGATAGTCTCAATTCCAGGAGTATAATCAGAGTTATCTTAACTATATATTTATATTTGCGTCGGCACTCATTATATTAAGAAGCTTGTGCCCTTGAGCGCCAGCAAGAGTCGTGAATGGATGGCCATGAACTCTACTGTGCCTGTCTTAAGTAGCTACTAATCTTTCTGAGTTGATGCATGTGTGAAGCATTACGCATCTAAGGATATAAAGTCTTCAATTTGGATTCTTCCATTTGGATCCAGTTCACTTTTATTCTTTCATTCCAGATCTTAGGCTGCCAGAGCTTATCCCTATCTCGAGGCAGGGACCGCAGTCCACAGCGAAGCTCGGAAGGGCGGTCTCGATCAACAGGAACGGCAGATCAAACTCCGTTTTGAATATTCACGACCTGTTGCTAGCATAGCGACTTCTTCGTATTCTCTCTATATACGTAATACCTTTCTGAAGATATTCGACTATCCGACGTCCATATTAGACTGTAGCGGTTGGGACGAATATGTGATAACGACGGCGTCCCTTTCGAGTCTGATAGTTAACATTAATTCTTTCCACTCCCTTGCAGTAGAGCTACAATTAAATAAGGAATTTTCTCTCCGGGGACTAGCTTCAATTAGTATTGAGTGCCGATAGAGCCCGAACAAAAGGAGAACTTGAACGGGCAGCTTCACACGGGCACGGGAAGAGCAGATTCAGTTTCAATATGCCATGTTAGACTTAGCAGCACAGTCTAACATGGACTTGCAAAATATAATAGAATAATGGTCGTTCATGGCCATCGGATAGTCTAACATATAAAATAAGAGAGCTTTCAAGGGACGAGCGAAGCGACGTGTGAATAAAGGAAGGGACAATTAATAGTTAAGAGAAGCGAACGAAACTAAACGAAACACATTCCAAAGCTGGAACCCTCTCACGTATGGTCGAGCGCTCCAGTTAGTCGCCCCTCTCGCATGCGCTCGAGCGCTAACGCCCCTGTCGTGAATTCAGGGGCGAGTTCATTCACTCTACTCTTTCTACTCTTTCTTTGATTCGTCACCCTCTGACCCTTAAGTAAAGGGGAGTTTATGCATGTGTGACTATTTATAGCATCTACTTATCTTCACCAGTAAGGTAAGTAGCTACGGAAGCCGATCTCACTCCTGAGGATCCTGCTTTCGTTACGCACCGCAGCAAGAGTCGTGAATGGAAAGATAATTCAATGAAATTAAGAGATAATTCAATGAAATTAAAGAGATGCGGAGGACAAATTCTTTTAAATTAAAGAGATGCAGAGGAGGACAGATTCTTTTAAATTAAAGAGATGCGGAGGACTCTAATGGAGGAGGACAGATTCTTTCTATTATGCTATGCCTAAGTGCTCGAGCGACTCTAAGATAAACTCAGACTGTTTTGACTCTAACTCACTCGCCCCTTTCCTTTATATTTGTAATATATTTATTTCAGATGGCAAATGAAAACCAATTTCATTTGAATTTCTTCCTTTCGATGAATACTATACTCCACTCCAAAACCCACTTGACTTTAAGTAACGAATCAAGTTTCGAGACGAAAAACAGGACAGCGAACAACTGCGCGCTACAGTGAAATTCCTTTCCTTATGTATCCTTATACAAAGGTGAGGTTCAACTCGTATTGGGGTAGGGGCAGTCACGGGCAGCCCCGGGCATCTGCTTCCTCAGTTCCTTCTTCTCGAGCAACTATTAAGTTAAGTAAAGGAGTCTTCCGTACCCGCGTAAAAGCGCTTTATCGGATTCCTGTCGAGTTCATTTCATAACCTGAACCTAAAGACGGAAGGAAAGATCTTTCGTAGTTTCGTAGCTTTCGTAGTTTCGTAATGAACGACCCCGTCCTTTCACTCGGCCCATTCTTTTATTCGACCTCTTGCTGCGAATGAGAATGACGCGGCGGGCACCTTCTTCATAATATTATATAAGCGCATAAGGAGTCCCACGGAGCGGTAGGGAATCTCGTTCATGGCATACCGAAGCAAACCCTTTCTCAGCCGAATATCTTCATGGCCTTGCGTTAAGGCCTCGTTCATGGCCTGGAATTAACGCCCGGGAAGCTGCTAAGTGTAGACGGGGAGATTTGCCTCTTTCTTATATAAAGTTATATAAAGAGAGATAGATATGTAATATAAAATAAAGAAAGATAAGCCAAGGAGAGATAAGATACACTTCAGCCATCAGCCAAGGCAAGAGAAGCCGATCCTGCCTTTGAGGTTCCAGCTTTTTAATGTCAGCCTACAACTATTAATTGTCCTTTCCTTTATTCATATTCACACGTCGCTTCGTTCGGCCCTTAGAACTTACTAAATTAAGGGCGAGCACTTACGTCCCTTGAAAGCTCTCTTACCGCGTCGAATACTTTCTCATTCGCACCTTCCATTAACGACATACTTTCTCATTCGCACCTTCCATTAACGACTACGGTATGCGTTCGGATAGTAGTCAATTGCCCCGCTATTTAGACTCCTGAATGAAGGACTCTTTGGTTGGCTCCCGTGGGTTGAGCTAATTGTCCCTAGTGGACATTAAAGCATTAGAAGCGGTTCACTCACGTCGCTATCACTCGTACCTTAACAAAACAACCTCAGCAAAATACACGTCGTTAATCTTGGAATGAACTCGTCTCGTAGGGTCGAGCAAGACTCTATTGAATATCCTTTCTATCTTATCTTGAACTCTGACTGACGTACTCTCAAAGGCTTCCTCTCTATCTTCTCTTGAACTCTACGTCTAGCCGTCTAACTCACTCGGACCTCTTTATCCTCAAACTCCTTGGCTTATCAAAGGCTCGATCACACTCTTATGAAAGGCTGGATCAAACTCTGGCTCCTTAGCAAGAGTCGTGAATGGCATGTGCCATGAACTCGGAGGGTCTAACATGGCATAACGTCCCAGTAGAGTAAAAGTCAAGAGAGAGGGAAGAGGAGAATCAAATTCAAAGCTGCCGGTGCCTCTTCTCAGTGACTGAATGCCCGGTCTATCTCTCCTTTGCTTTGCTTCTGTATAGTGTTGTACCTTGTGTTGATCTTCTGCTGCCTTGTGTTGATCTTCCTTTGCTTCTGTCTGCGGATTATATGTGTTTAGTGTTTTTTATGCATGTGTGATATGTGTTTAGTGTTTTTTATGCATGTGTGAAGGTAGATACTTCTCTTTTCCCTACAAGTAAAGGAGTGAAACCAGAGTTCTTTGTAAACTTCAATTCCAGATCTTTTTATCCGGAGTTCTTTGTTCACGAAAGCCGGAGGGATAAGACTCAAGCTCTATAAAGCCTCTTTTTCAGGGGGTGTAAGTCTTTCTTTCACTTCTCTTTTCCTGATAAATTAACTTGAATTCAAGATCTTACGGCTCCGTGGCACTTACTTAAGTACTTCGCGGGCCCATTCCGGACCACTCATGGCTAAGCAAGCTTCAGGAAGTGCGGAGCTTTTTCGATCTACGAGAATGAAATTTATTCGTGAACTCATTACTTGGAATCATCTCATCTCTATATAACGTAACCTGACCTCAATATATGAATATTCATCGACGTTTACGTTATATAATATAGAATCTCATATCTCATCGAATGCGACGTTTACGTTATATGATATAGAATCTCATCGAATGCGTGATAAGTACTCCGCATTGCTTCTCTAACTCTTCATGTCCTCTAAGTCGCACCAGACAGATAGGAATTGAGAGGCCGGGCTCCACCAACGTATGAGTCCAGAGGGAGGTACTAATTACTATAATTTAGTTGATTTAGCCCGGGCAAATTCTATATTAAAATAGTGCCTTCAAAGAACAACTACTGCTGCTACTGACTCGGGAAGAGCCTTGGAAAGGAACGAGGGAACGAATACGCTATCTTTATTTCTGGAGAGGTTCTGTAGCTCGCAGGAGAGTCACTTAGTTGTCCGAGTAGGTTTGAGAGTAGATTGTCCGAGTAGGTTTGAGAGTAGAATCTTTCGTAGTTTCGGTATTCCGAGTTCTGTTGAATCCGAGTTCATTCCCGGACAAGCATTAGAAGGTATGAGTGAATTAACAGCACGTCGCTGCCGCTCGTCCCTTGAACCCCCGACCGGGCTAAAAGGGAATGAGTGGAGTAAATGGCATATGGGAATGAGTGGAGTAAATGGCATATGCTCCTAATTATGCTCACGTCGCAGACTAAGTAAGTGCGTCTCGTCCCTTCCTTTAGTCACACGTCGCTTCGCTCGTCCCTTCTTCGAGTTCTGTTCTAGGAAAGAGTTCATTAGTTGTAGCAGCAGTTCTAGGTTCAAGTTCATTAGTTGTAGCAGCAGTTCTAGGAAAGAGTGATAGGATTTGCTTAAGTGCATTAGTTTAGGCCTCAAAGCCTGAACGCAATGCCTAGAATATATTTGGAAGAACGCAGAAAGCAGCCTACTTCGGACTTTCACCTTGGCACGGGTGGGATCTTCTCTTAAGATAGCTCTTTTCACGTACGAGTCTTCCTATCCTTGAATTGGAGCTACAGAGAAAGAGTTCGAGTTAAAAAGATCGCTTAAGGAAGCAGACATTCAGGCAAGGGCTAAAAGAGTAGAAGCAGCTGCTCCAGTTTAAGTTCATGGTTCTGGTGCCCTTGCTTTATGAGTTGAATCCGGTTTAGGCTTCTATCCTCTTGAAAGAGATGCTTCTCGTTCGCCGGCATGTAGCCCGAACTCTAGCTAATATAACAAATAAATGACATTGCGTTCAGGCTTGATATTCTAGGCATTACCTACCTAAGAGTAGGTCTAATATGGTTAGAGTAATAGGCACTTTGACTTATAGGTTAATTTGCCCGGCTAGTACTCGACCAGCTTAGAGGGAGAGAAAGAACACTTCTAAGAGAAAGAACACTTCTAAAGATTCCCCTACCACTAAGGATTCCCCTTATTATTTATGCACGGGATAGGCAACAGAAGAGATATTAAGTTATGCACGGGATAGGCAACAGAAGAGATATTAAGTTATGCACGGGATAGGCAACAGAAGAGATATTAAGGGAATGGAAAGAGCTATATCTCCTTTCCTGTAGGCTTCTCCTGTGCTTAGTTCACCTAGCTGGGAAAGAAGCGGAGCCGTGCAAGTAACATCGTGAGCGTGAACAGAGGGAGGAGACGCACTTAATTTCGTGAGTTCATGGCATATGCTCCGGCTGCTGGTTGAGTCCCGTGCCCTGGAGAGTGAAAATAACCCATGAACTGAAGGAGTGAAACCATCACAGGAACCTTCTAATGCTTGTCCGGTAATTAACTCGGATTCTTAAGGTACGAGCGATAGCGACGTGGAAAGGAATAGGCTTAACAATGTGACCGTACGAGCCCCCCAACTCAGTCATCCCATTCACGAATTGAACCAAACAGGAGCTGCTACCGGCCGTTTGTTCTCTCTTCTGTGCACCTCTCTTTCAACTGAGTCCCGAATGCGTACTTATAATCATTCCCGGCACGTCGCGATGAATGAAAATCAAAAAGAATGCCCCGACTTTACTTTAGATTTAGAGCGAGACAAATATTAAGTGCGCTCGTCCCTTCAACTTATCCTTCCATTGTATACTTTCCGATGGGGCCATTTATACTCCTTCCGTAGCTGCCGCAGTCGATGGATGGGACTGGTAGGTACCATCGGTTGGGATAGGGGCGAAAAGCCGCATTGCCCAGTCATGCACGGGAAAGAAGAGCCGTTGCCGCACATAGTTTCCTATGTCGAACACACGCCGCTTGCCAGCCCCTTCCTGGGTTGAAGCCAACCTTCCTGGACGAAGAGGATAGGTCCCCAAGGCTGTGGCTAACTCATCAAAGATGGGGCCTGCCTCATCTCAAATCTTCGTTTGCCATCCACTATAGTCGATAGGACCCTCTTGACAAATAAAATACCAGGAAACCCCTTCCGATGAATGGATCAATCTCACATCCCGGGCAAAGGAAGGAACCTCGTATTTAATAGAAGTCAATAGCCCCAAAAGAGACGATCATCATTGGTAATAGACTTCCAGGTCGGAACCCACTATCACCCTCTATTCAAGGGAACCGTGGAGATCGAGGGGTTGAAGGGTAGCAAAAGATTCTTTTATCAAACCCTTCACCTCGCCTGGGTCAGTCATTATAGATTTGAAAGTTGCTGAGCGAACTCGCGACGCCAACTTAATAACCCTAGAAATACTAAACCACGATAGATAGAGCCGGACCAACTGATCCCCCCCGGATGATCCCGACTCTTAATTATGTGTCGGTGATGAGCAGGGGAATCCCCGATCGACTTAACGAAAGCGGGTTGACTCCCCGACCCTGCTGCAAAGCAAGACTACACAGTAAAGATAGAATGCGGTGTGGTACTCCGTATTAGTCTCACTACTTCTCTCGCAAGTACGAGGGAGGCTCCTTCTGTGGTAAGGTTGCCAGTAGCGGCTATGGCGATTCCGATCAATAATCCCCGTAAGCGCCCGGTGCGTTCAAAGACACCGCGCGAGGAAAGCTGAGGCAGTCGTTCAATGAAATTGATGAAGAAAGCAAGTCCTTAACTTCGTACTCTGCCTATTAGCCAAGGATCTTATAAAGATTGAAGGACCGCCCTACGCACGGATATTCACTGAGACCGGTCTCCACTCTCCTTGACCCACCGATCATGCCGGTGTGATGGACGGCGTCTGGAGTCAAGCAATTCGACATCAGTACTCTTTTGCGGGTTCATACCCCACAAAGTAGCCGTTGTAGAGGCTGACCTCTCTCCAGGCACAGGGAGCGCAGAGCAATCTATCTCCTGGCTCCTTCCAATATCGCAGAATATTGATGGTCGGGGCTTCATTGCTCACAAAAAGGCCTCTACCCTGCCTGGGAATGAATCCCTGGATGGTGCCCTGCTTCCAATAAGGGCGGATCATTAAAAAGCGGAAAGAGCTGCGCGAAGAAAGATCAATTCTCTCTGAGTAGGAAAGATCAAGGGTTCACCAGATTAAGAGTGAGAGGTATGGGCTAGGCCAATCGTTAGAAAGCCTGATCCCCAGCCTCAAACTCTATACGAATCGAAGAGTGAAGAATATTCCAAGACTGGCCCGGATCCTTTGGGACAACTTAGAACGAATGCTTCACTAGAGGACGGACTCAAAGAAGAAGGATAAGGAAGAGCGATCGGGCACCATCACTTCACTTGACGATGTGAAAGATCTT
>JBAMIB010070794.1:0-15011 GCA_037177415.1 Kaempferia rotunda
TTGAATGCTATCACTGGAGTTCTGTTGAGCAGAAGAAACACGACAGAGAGGAAGAGAGAGGGGGGAAGGTGGATGGAATGTTTTTCCTTATTTCTTTTCCTCTCATGCTCAAGGCCTTTTATAGGTTGTCTTGTATGATGTTACATTTTATTTACTCAAGTAACGTTCATTTACTAATAAAACATCGTATGGATTATATTTGAGAAAAAAATAATTTAGATGGTAAAATGTTGATTAATTCGTTTAGGTGCATGCAGGTCGTGCTCGCACATTAGCTAACTTATTTTAGAACAAATCTAGGCTCTAAATTTGTCTCCTACACACTTACACATGAGAGAGACTCTCTCCCTGCATTTGTTAACAACATGCATGCTTGTAAAATAATATAAACCAACTATAAAGTCTTGAAACTTCAATACGGAACTAAAGTCTCATTCACAATGAAACCTTCTTCCTTCATTCCACCTCTTTTTCCATTCACATTTCTAACAATTTCTTGTGTTGGATGATATATGGAATGCAAGTGTATGGAGAGATTTGCTTAGAAATCCCATTTTGAATTGTTCTTGTAGGACTGCTATCTTATTTACCACTAGACATGAAGATGTAGCAATAGATATGAGAGCTGATTTTGTTCACCATGTTGAGAAAATGGAAGAAGACAATGGTTGGGAATTAATTAGAAAGATTGTTTTTGGAGATGGAGAGAATCATATAATTTCTGATTTGAAAGAAGTTTGTATGGAAATTGTTAGAAAATGTGTTGGTCTTCCTCTGGGAATTAAAGTGATCGCAGGTGTTTTTTTTTTCCGCAAAGAAAGGACTAAGAGAGAATGGAAAAAAGTTATTGAAAGTGATTTATGGTTTCTGAAAGAGAATGAAAACGAAGTACAAAGACTTTATACTCGAGCTATAAGGATTACCTTGTCACCTCAAACAGTGTTTTCTTAGTTGTGCTTTTTACTGTGCCATAACAAATCAATCAGACATAATCTGACTGTGGGTGGCTGAAGGGTTTGTGAATGAACAATATAGTTTGATGGAAGATATTACAGAAGACTCCTACAAAGAACTTATTGCAAGCAACCTTTTGCAAATGGACCATATATTTTTAACTTTTTACCAAAACGTGTACACAAGAATTTAAAATTACCAAAAGGCGTACCGCAGTTTCTAATTTACCAAATGGTGCACTTTTTTAAGTATTTTCCCCTTTTTAACCTTCTGACAATCTCACTCTCTCTCTGTTGTTGCATGCATGCAACATTTTTTATTATTTTTTTACTCTTTCTCTTTCTTTATTTTTTTCTCTTCACGCATGCATACACATATCAGAGGTTAAACATGATATATTCATATCGGGCCCACGTTGGGCCTGATATACAATATATCAGGTCCAACGTGAGCATATATAATATGAATTATTTTTGGCTGATTTTTTAAGAATTTCATTATAATATCTTTAAAAAGTCAAAAATATCAATGAAATTGACTTTTTAAAAATATCAATGAAATTGACTTTCAAAAAATATCAATGAAAAAGTCAAAACATATCAGTTCCTATGGTATCCATTATTTTTTTTTTTTGACTTTTTAAAGATATTACAATGAAATTTTTAAAAAATCAGCCAAAAAATTAAATATCAAATTGGGCCTGATATGATTCATATCAGGCCCAACGTGGTTATGATATGTGTATGCATACGTGAAAAAAAATAAAGAAAGAGAAAGAGATGAGAGGAAAAATAAAAAAATAGTAAAAATTAAATTGACCATGAGTTAATATGATTCATAATAACTAATCTAACTATTCTAATTAATCTAATTTAATTATTCTAATTAACTAAATTAAACTTTTTATTTTAACATATCTAATTAATTGAATTACCCTAACTAATTAATCTAATTAACTGAATTAAACTAATTAATCTAAATAATTTAATTAATTCTATTTAATTAATGGAATTAATTAAATCAGCCTTGTTATGAATCATATTAAATTTGTAAAAATTAAATTGGGCATGATTTAATTAATGAAATCTAATTAAATCAGCAAAAATACTTGTGTGGTTCTAATATGATTTATATCAGACCCACATTGGGCCTGATAAGAATCATATCAGGCCCAATGTAGGCCTGATATGATTCATATCAGGTTAAAGTTGATATTTTTTTGACTGATTTTTTATAATTTCATTGTAACACCTTCAAAAAACTAAAATAAATAATGGATTCCATATTTGAACTTCTTGCAACGTTCAAAACATACTGATGGACCTAGAGAGCTCCGATTGAGCCCATTTCAGTTCCTGTGGATTTCTGAGGTTGCAAGGAGTTCAAATATGATATTCATTATTTATTTTGGCTTTTTGAAGGTGTTACAATAAAATTATAAAAAAATCAGTCAAAAAACATTAACTTTGGGCCTGATATGAATATATCAGGCCCAAAAGTCTTTTTGTGTATGCATACAAGAAAAAAAAAAGAGGAAAGAGAAAGAGAGAAGAGGAAAAATAAAAAAAAATAAAAAAGTTACAAGCAGTAACAGAGATAGAGAGTGTGAGATTGTTCAGAAGATTAAAAAGGGAAAATCACTTAAAAAAGTGCGTCGTTTGGTAAATTACAAAGTGACGTACGCCTTTTGGTAATTTCAAATTTCTGTGTACACCTTTTGGTAAAAAATTGTATATATTTTGTTATATTTGTTACTTGCTTATTTTTTTTTTGTAATTTTTCAAAATTGCATATGTTATTTATATTTGGTCGTTTAATTCCACGAACATAGTTTGGTAGGTAAATATTTTTTAGTGGATGGTGGATATCCAAATCAGCATCAATTTTTGACTTCATTTTGAGGTGTGTGTTAGCATCATCTCTAGCAATTCATTGGCCAAGGTCGTCGCCCATAAAATGAAAAGAACTTTTTCAATCTTCGTCATGTCTGCTTGAGGAACGTCATTGAGAGGGTATTTAGAATATTTAAATCATGATTTAAAATATTCAAAATAGCTCCTCCATTTTCATATACAACACAAGTCGAGTTTATTTTAGCTTATATCGGATTGCATAATTTTCTTCGTAAGGAGATGTTGATGGCTTTTATTAATTATTTAATATTCAAGAACAACAACGAGCAAATGCGAAGTGATGTTCATTATATTAACAATAACAAACTTTAGATTTCTTTTTTCCATTTCCCAAAAATACTATTGAAAACATATCATAAATTCTCAGTATTTTTTTATTATCTTGACATTTGATATTGATAAATAAGTTATTATGTATCAATAAAAAGTATTGATTAATTAATTAATTATGTTTAATTGAACGTACCCACTTTAACTATCGGGGCATTGAAAAATGGTGAAATAGGTAATATTAAATTGGAGGTGATTGACTTTATTTTTCACTAATTATCAAGGTATAAAATAATAAACGCTTGAGGTAAGTGATCTAGAAGTCTAGCATCTTATGTTTGCGCCTCTCATTAGAGGAAAAATGATAATTTAACACTCTTTCCGCTACACCGTAGCACCAAGGATAACTGTCGATCGGAGCAATCTCCTTAAAATTAATCAAAATTAATCAGCTCACTTCAAAATGCATACACTGTTACAGTATCGAAAAAGATTATTTAATGTTTTCCGGCATTCGCCCGAGTAAGGCACATGACGATGCCGAAAATATACAAGCATTAGATGCAAGTACATGATCATCTACGTCAATAACGTGGGTGTCCACATCAAACACTACGGCTATTGTTGCATGGAAAAGGATGGATTAACTAACCCTAGATTTTTTTTAATTTATTTTTAAATATATTTTTGCATTTTTTTTATTGTGTGCAATCTACTACTAAATTTTTATTTATTACTTTATTTTAACAAAGATTTAGACACGCTGCTTTGGTATAATTAATTAATTTGCCTCACACACACCTAATTAATTTAATTAGAAGAGTTTCTGCCAAACTTTTGAATTCCCTCCTCATGTATTGATGATTAAATTGCCTATCTTAGGATGAATGATTTGCTTCATAGAAATTTGTTATCGACATTAGAATAATTTAGAAAGTACTGAGGAGTCTATTTTATCATCAACAAATCTTAGTTTATCTTAGTTTTTACATATAATTTTTTTTTAATTTTACAACAAAATATTGCAAAGAGTTGACGAAGAATAATTTATCGAATTTTGAAAGGTAAAATGTAAGTTTAGTCGACTATAGGGCTAAAGTGATAAATTACAGAGGTAAAATATCATTTGGCACCCATTTTATCAGTAAAAATCACTCTTTCCTCCTCGATTTCTTCAAGCTGACATCTTCTCCCATGCAGCTAGCAATGCCACCCTCCTCGGCAAGCCGCTGGCATGCCGCCTCTTCCGCGAACCTTCGATGCCATCTCTGATGGTCTCCGTCCCGATGATGGCCGGTCTCAGTAGTCGTTGCTCCACAGTTGTTGTCTGCTCACCGTCGACGCCTGCTGGCCGTCCCCGCCTGCTTGCCACCTGCTTGCTATCGCTGCCTGCTCCACCTCGACCCCGTGCCACAAGATGGTTTATAATCGATACTCGAAAAGCACGAAACAATTATGAACCATCTCCACGAAGAGGAAGCGAAAGTGATTAACACCGGAGGATCAACGACCAGCTTCAGCCCCGATCTCCTCCATGCATGATGTGGTGTGTCGCCCAACCCCATGGGGCTGGAGGCAAAAAGGAAGTCATCCCCGGAGGCATCGAGGAAACCCTCCTCCTCATCGAAGAATTGAAGGAGGAGGCTAATTTTGAGAAAAAAATTATTGATGACCTTGGAATGAAAAAACTAAAGGTTTTTAAGGGAGCGTTTGGTTGGCGCGTTTTTTTATTTTTATTTTTTTAAAAACGTACATTTTCTGAAAAATGATGTTTGATTTATCTTTTTCATATTCATTTTCTAGAAAAATATATAGTATTTTCTAGAAAATTAGATAATGACAAATTGTTATTTTCTAAAAAATGAAAAAAATAGAAAATGAAAAGGAAAATAGTTCAAACCAAACACACCCTAAAGTTTTTCAATTCTAGCAGAAATATTACCGGAAATCACTTATTACTTAAACTAAATAAAATTGTCATTGATAACCTACTAAGATTAATTCCTAACCAAATACGCCCTTAAGTTAATCAAGTAATACATTTTTATAAGAAAAATAATTTAACAAATTCGTAAAGATGAAATGAAATGGCGAATTATAAGATTTTTTTTTACAGTTTAAACAAATTCAACTGGAACTAGAAAGAGTAAAAGAAAAGGCAGAAGACAAAATTGCACCATTAATAAATGGTGAAAAGTACTCATTACCAAACAATGCCAAACTTAATAGGCATTCTTCATGTCAGGGGTAAAGGGGTAAATATATTCGGTTATCTCTCAAAGTATCTATAAATTGATTTTTAATTATAGTGCATTTGTAAAGTTTTTTTTTTTTTTTCCTCTAAATGAGACTCGTAATTAAAGGATATTGAGTTTATAAATTGTCTATTTCTCGATTTATCCTGATAGTTGACTAAAAACTTCTATAGGAACGAATCGCTCACTCTTAAAATTAATCAAGTTAACTGGGGTTATCAAAATTTTTTTAAAGGCATTCTTCCTATCACCAGCTATGGTGCAGCAATTAAGACATCTAAATATTTAATTAGATATTTAAAATTTAAATTCCAATTGTAACACATTATGAGATTTTTTTTAGTGAAATAATAAATCTAAAAAAAGTTAACCACTTAGGTAAGCCTCCTCAATCTATGATTCTAATTAAATGGAATAAGAATGATTATAAGTTATTTTTGCGTACCCTTATTTAATATTGAGAATAAAACAACATATTTATCTGCTCAAAAAAATAATTTTAAAATTTATTTGAATGAAATAATAAAAATAAAATTTCTTTCCCAATTGCCTAGTTTTGGTTAAAAAACCATTTGAAAAGTTCTTCTTCATTTTACATTTAATTTTATTTTTTTACATCTGAAATGATTCAATGGGACAAAAATGTAATTTTAAACAATAAAAATAAATAAATAGACTATTAAACTCAAAAGGTATTTATTTATGTGTGTTAAAACTTAAGAGCCACAATTTGTGCAATTTTTTATTACTATTTTGTAAAAGAGTTAACTTCCAACGATATATATGAATATATTATTATTTTGCATATTAAGAAAATAATATGCAAAATAATAATATATTCATATTCATTAGGATTTCTTTATTTCTTAAAATAGTAAGAAAATAATTTTTATTGACCTTATCTTTCAAACGCACCCTTTCAATTTGATCTTTCATTAATATTCACATTTAAATGTGAAAAATAAATAAAATAAAAATGTAAAATGAGGAAAATATTAAAAATAAGAATGTTCTAGATTTGCAATCTTAATTAATGATATTAATTTATGAAATATTTGTAGGTTTAAAATAACATATATGTATTATTAAATATTATTTTTTTGAAAGGGTAAATCTGTATTAAAAAATACATGCGTATTTATTTACTCACCTTATATAGAATTCTATAATGCATTATTTATTTACTCCTAACCTTTTGCAAAATTACACTATTTTGAAAATATCAACTGTTAGGATGGATCATTATGTGTATTGTTTTATTTACGACTAATAAAAATTTTTAAATTTGACGTTATCTTAGCGAAATGACATGATTTTGTAAAGTATGGGGGTTAAACGGTAAAATTGATGAAATTATAGAACAGTGGGTGAAATATAATTATAGAGGCGAGGGGGCAAAGTGAATATTCTCAAAATTTACATCAGATTTATAAACCACCACAAGAAAGAAGGCTACTTTAATGCTTCTTCGACACCTCACAAAGTTCTCTCCCTTCCTTGTTTTGCTATCCAAGCCCACAGGAACAAGCGAGGCGCAGTTGAAGCCCATATCAATGGCGATCAAGATCGCTTTTTGCTGATATTTTCTGCACTGTCTCCTCGTTTCATCCGCTCTCCCGATCGAAATTTGTTTCCTTTGATCGGTTACAGAGGTGCTATTGTGCTCTTTTGGGATAATCTTTGTGTTTCTTTGAGAGGAAAGCGAATGGCGGCCGTGGCCGAGAAGGCGATCGGGTCCGACGAACAATTGCTCCATCGCAAGTCGCCGCCACCGGCGGCGTTGGCGGAGGAAACGGATAGGGATTACAAGAGGGACGTGAAGAGGCTGGTTGATTTGCTCTCCAAATTAAACCCCTTTGCCAAGGAGTTCGTCCCTTCGTCTCATGCATCTGCCGCCGGCGATGGCCACAGGAAATCTGACAGCCAGCTCTCCGCCGATGCCCCCGTTTTCGTGGCGTCCAGTGATTACTATTACAATTATGGACCGATTAGTAATACTGGTGGTAGAAAGGATTCCAGCAGTGATGGATCATCAAATAATCAACCTAATCGTAGAGTATTTTCTTTGGTCCTTTCTTCTTGGCTAAATTACATTACCTTAATTATTGCGTTTCTCTTTCTTTTTTTTTCTACAGAATTTTTAATAAATATAAACCTTGTTAGGAATATAATTTCGTATTGGAATCTATATGTGTCTAGTACCTTGATATAGGCCTTTGGTATTGTTCTAGTTGAAAAGATAACTTGGATTTGGAGTATAAGTGTGATCCTTGCATCATCTCTGTGTGAAATATGTGAATTTGATTTCTATCTTTATTTTGCAGAGGAGAAATGGCTCTGGCCAGGGCAAGAAGAGACTGAACAATAGGCTCCGAGGGGCTAAAAGGGAGGATAGCATTAAGCGAACAGTATATGTTTCTGACATTGATCACTTTGTGAGTAAAATATTGTTGGTTTGATCTTTCAATAATCTGGATGACATTGCAATTCTTCTACAATTAATAGTGTGATACTTTATCTGTATTGGCCAATGTAATAAGATTATCTATTGATATGTATCAGGTAACTGAAGAGAAGCTTGCTGAAATATTTTCTGCTTTTGGACCAGTAAGTTTTTTGATCTGCAATGTTTAGAAAGTTATTGCAACGATATTAGAAGTTTTTTTTATCTATGACTTAACACTTTGGGGTATTAATAATTTTGATGGATCCTGGGTCATATTTCGCTATCTAAGTATGCTATGGCTGCTTAGCATAATAGAATGGTCTTAACTTGTGACAAGCTTGTTTCTATTGTCTCCCTCTTATGTAAGTTTTTGTCAGATAATTTCTCCTTTAGATTAATAGTATTATCATGTTATTATCAAACATCCCTTCAAATCCATCGAGGTTTGTGAAAATTAAAGTATGTTCTTTTAACTTGGTTCCTCAGTTGACTAAAATGACATTTGGATCTTATTTCCAACTCATCAATGCCAAAATTATTATTCTCAGTTAATCATCTTTTATTAGTATTCTTCTCTAATTCTTTTTTGTATCGTAGAACATGATACTTATATGTCAAATACTTAAATGGGTGACTTGTACTGAACTCCCAGTATCCCCCCTTATTTCAGATCATGACTTGGCAAGTACTTCAGCTAATAACGCACTAAAGTAAAAGGCTTTCTTTTTGTTTTATGTTAGTTTCTCACTTAATGGATGATTCACCTCAATCTCTTTTCATTCCATGTGGAAAGCACATAATATCTTTATTATTATTTTTGTCAATTTATTTTTTTCTAATGATATATACATTTTCTCCACTGAAGGTAGCTGATTGCAGAATTTGTGGCGATACCAATTCAGTTCTTCTTCGATTTGCATTTATAGAGTTCTATGATGAGGGTGAGTTCAACTATTATTCATCACCTTCTTGGGTATTCTTGTGTTAGACATCTAATGCCCTCAAGTTCCATTTTTCTCTCATAGATGGTGCAAGAGCGGCACTGAACCTCAGGGGAACTGTGCTAGGTTACTCCCCTGTCAGAGTCTTACCTTCAAAGACTGCAATTCTACCAGTGAATCCGGAATTTCTTCCTAGAGTAAGCATAAACTACACTTCTATTGCCTACTTAAAAGTTTGCTTGGAATATCTCAACAAAGAAATAAAACTAAATCTATGCTCCTTCACTTTATTACTTTTATTTTATTCCGGTAGCTCTAACTGTAAGGATTTTTTGCAGTCTGACGATGAAAAGAAAATGGTTGTGAGGACAGTGTATTGTACAAACATTGATAAGAAGGTAGACAGATTTTTTGACATGGGAAAATAAATTGAATGCAAATAGTTATATTATTCTTATTGATAGATCATTAATAATCTTAAGTCTTAAATTTCTTATCCTTTTTCAGGTTACTGAAACAGATGTCAAAAGTTTCTTTGAACGATTCTGTGGTGAGGTACATACTGCTCCCTAAATGACCAATTCGTGACTTGTGAGTAAACTGGGCAAAATGGTGTGTTTAATAGTATTTAACTGTGTGAATTTTGTTAAGTGCAGGTTTCTCGAATGAGATTTCTTGGTGATAGTGTACACTCAACATGTATTGCATTCGTAGAGTTTGTTTGGGTAATTGTCATCAACTTTTTTTTTTCTTTTTCAATCTGTGTAATAGTTAGATGATAGCACAACTTAGCTAACTTTTACCAGTAATTGATTGATCAGATATTAAATTTTACGGTTCAGGAATGATAACCGAAACAAGATGGACCTTTGTTTCTAGTTTCAGGCATTTCTCGACCTATGCATTCTTTCGATCTCAAGAAGAAACCATAATATTCCATGTCTCTACATGATTCAATATGTCTTCCTGCACAAAGTTGAATCCACAACAAAACTGAGGAGTTTTTTTTTTTGAATTGCAGGCACACAGTGCCATTGCTGCTCTGAGGTGCAGCGGCAGGATTTTAGGAGATCTTCCTATTAGGCAAGATCATACCTATCTCAAAATTAACACATTGAAACTTCGTAGAAAAAATCTAACTCGGTTTGTGTGTGCAGGGTGAGCCCTTCGAAGACGCCAGTCAGGTCACACGCCGCGCAAGCGGCTGCAAACTGATTAACCATCCTTAACTGCTGAGAAACACAGCACTGGTCCTTTTTTCATTTTCTTTGTTCTACTCGAAAGTACATGAGCAAACTTTGAGAAGCTCAGAGACTTGGATTACATCTTATTGATGTCGCTTTGCAACCGCTACACTTTGATTTATTTGTTTATTTGGATCGAGGGGAGGCCGATGAACCTCTCAGTAGCTGATATTATTTCTCTGATAGGTGCAGAAATTTTAGCTGAATCTAGCGAGATACTTATGCTGTTAGATTACTTCCACCGCCAATTTGGTCTCGAAATCAATTTCTAGCACCAGATGATGGATTATGAATGTGTTGCTTGTTTCTTTTAGAATCCATTTGTTTTCTTTCAATGAAAGATCGAAACTTTAAGGGTACGTTTGGTAAGCTGTAATCAGCCTTGTAATGTAATCTTATTACATTACAAGGCTGATTACTTTATTTGTTATCAACTTAACACTGTAATGTAATATAATTCGGATTACAAAAATTAATAAAATTTTATAATCTGGATTACAAAACAAACACTATGTAATCCGGATTACATTACAACTCAATATTTAATATAACAAAAGTATTCTTAACTTATTTCATTAAAGTATACCCTCAACAGATTCGTCGACACTATCTCTATAGTTGGTCGCCGCCTGTTGCTCGTTGCGGTCACCAGCCGGTCGCCGCCGTCGGCTGATCGAGGTTGCAGGATATTTTTATCATTTTATAATAATTTGAATTACATTTCTTATAAAAAATAATGGACATCAAATAAAAAAATATAATCACTCTTGTAATCTGGATTACATATAATATTTTCACCAAATATAATTTTATTCTTAATTACATTACAAATTTAATTACATTACAAGCTATGCCTTCTAATGCACGCACTATAGTTTTAACAAACAGCAAAACAATTGGAAGAAGAAATAAAAGAAACAGAGTTTTGAATCATATCAAATACATCTTCTGTTAGTTCAAAAGATTTGTCTTCTGGCTATGAATTGGTTCGAGTTTTTGATCTCATTCAGCGTTTGCGTTTGCATCAGTTGGAGTTGCGATGTTACTGTTACTCCTCTCGAGCTTCTTCCAGCATTGATGCTTCCAGCACTGGCATTGCCCTGTTCTTTTCATGCTCCCTGACCTCGCAAGACCTTCCTCGCTTCCTCCTTCCCTTCTCACCATACTCATCACCGGCGACAAGGAGGTTGCCGCCGCTGCCGCTTCTTTGTTCCTCAACCATAAATCTCTCATCTTCCTCCGCACTTCGCAGTCTCTCTCCTCGTGTCCACCGTCGCAAAATCCGCACTTTACCGACCCAGCGCCGTCGTTCCCCCTCCTCGCCTCCCGCACGCTCCGGGCCTGCTCCCAGCTCAGCGCCAACTTGACCGCTTCAGCCAACGTCGCCGGTCGCTGTGGCAAAATCCAATCTTGGTAGTCCTCCTTCAACCCGTCGACGAAAATGCCCTTGAGAAGCGCGTCGGGGAAGCCGTGGTCGGGCCACTTGCGGAGGATCCACTGCAGGCGGAGGTGGTAGGCGTTGACGCCCTCCCCGTCCCTCTGCTCCAGGCCCATGAGCTCGGCGCGCGTCCGGTCGGCGAAGTCGGGCCGAGTGAATGTCCGGAGGAAGGCAGCGCGGATTTCCGGCCATTGCAGAGGCGGCCGGCAGGGCTCCACCGCGAGGTCGTACCACAGGGCGGCGTCGCCATCGAGGGTGACGGGGAAGATGCGAACGAGGGTGGCGACGTCGGTTGCGTTGTTGGCGCGGCAGACGCGGTCGAATCGCGCAAGGTGGGCGACGGGGCACTCCGAGGCCTCGCCGCGGAACACGGGGAGCGGGGCCACGTTGACGTAGGCGGAGGAAGGCTGGGGACAGGAGGAGCCAGAGAAGGAGTAGGAGTCGACTTGGGAGCGGGAGACGGCGTCATTTTCGCCCTCGTCCTCGTCGGAAGCAGAGTCAGATGGTGCGGAGTAACGAGGGGAGGAGTCTTCTCGGGGGTCACGGGAGGCGGAAGATGAAGCGGGAAGGGCACGGCGGCGGTGCTTCTTTTGGCGAGGAGTTCCGGTGGTGGGCAAGTCGGATGAGAACTTCATGGCGAACAAGGAGTCGTCGGAAAACAGAGCAGAGGGGACGGAAAAAGGAGGAGAAGGCGACAGTTCACAATAACGAAACAGAGGGACACAAAAAAAAAGTCGCGTCCTTTGGAAATCAGAAGGCGCGTTTTTTACCTGAAAACTACGATAATTGCCCTTCAAATTTCAAAATTATTCTCAATGATATCATTTGGGCTTGTCCTGTTTCTCCTGAAGATTGAATCAAAATTCAATCTTTTCTTGATTCCAAATTTGTTTGTTTCTCCATCTGCTTAAATTTTTACAACAGTTCTAGAAACGGGGAAGAAAAGGTTTGATGAAGAACAAAAAAGCATTATCAAAATATCATCTTGGAAGACTTTTTTGTTTTTTTTTTTTTTGAGAAAAAGGAGAGAAATCCTGCATTGCTTGCTTACGAAAGTTGCGATCAACATTTTCCCATCCAACAGCATAGAAATGGATCAAAAGTCGATTCTTTTTCCTAACAAAAATGAGAAATGCATCAAAAGATTACCTTTGCCCTTCAGCCTGCTTTCAAAAAATTAATTTTGCTTACGGATGAACTTCAGGAAGATCCTGAAGGTTGTTGGCTTGATGCAATCGACTGAGCTTTCTGCATCGTGGAGAAAGGTCCCGAATCCATCACACTGGTTGCGGTTTGTGACCTCCGAACTCCGACCGGTAGTAAGCCACGGCGTCGCGCATGTCCTCGAAGAGGGCCGCTACCTCGAAGAACTTCATCACCTTGGAGAGTTCACGATCGCCGAGGTCATTGGAGAAGGGTGTCACCCGCAGCGCGTTCTCCGGCTGGAGGGCGTAGGCGTTTGGGTTGTCGTCGACCAGCACCGCCCGGTTGAGGGCCCGCCCGACCCCGGCGAGGTCCTTCACCAGTTTCCCCTCCATCTCCCTGCACGACTCGCGGTAGAGGCGGTGAGCGATGAGTTCGCCGGCAGGGTCGAGGCGGTCGAGCACTAGAGAGGCGTACTCCCTCAGCCCGGCAGTGAACACCACTACCTCGAACACTGCAGCCGCGGCGCGGAGCAGCTCGTCGGCTCCCGGCCTCTTGAGGACATAGAAGGGCACGACGCGGCCGTCGATTGAGGGGTGGACGGAGAAATCGTAGCGATCGGACGGGGAGTCGGTGCGGGAGTGAACCAGGGTCTCGTCGAGGTCCAAAAAAACGGTTTTTTTCTCGGGGAAAGAGGGGGGCGGAAGCCTCGCCGCCGCCGTGACTATCGGCGTAGAAGGGAGGAGGGGTTTGGTAGGGGTAGAGCTAAGGCGGTGGAATCCTAGCTTTTGGGGGCTAGGGGAGGCGCAGCTGAGGACTGCGAGACAGGAAAAGAGCTTGGCCAGGCGGCGGCGGCAGGAGCGGACGGAGTGCGCGATGGCGGCCTTGACCGGCGAAGGGGAGGAGCGTGGGGTAATCCTCTTGCTTCCAGAGGAGTGGTGCCGGATGGAGCTCCGGTTGCGGCAGGAGGAGGACCTGGTTGAGAATTTGGAGACCATGGCTTGGAGCTCAAAGGGGGAGGAGGGAGAAGAGATGGAGTAATATAAGAAAGAGAGGGGGTTAGCTGCTAAATAGCTTAATTTTGATTGCAAGGGCGGCCGATGGTTACAACGGCTAAAATATGATTTGAATTGGAGCAACGGTCGAATTCGTGCCAGCTGGCATTATGGTCTACGAATTTAATGGCTCAATTAAATTGAATTATTTTAATTAATCAATTATGAGCCTCCACAATGGAGAATATTGGAAGGAATATTTCTCTAAATATCCCCTCATATTTAATATTCTTCATTGTGAAAGTTATAGAAGAGAATATTTAGAAATCACTGGGTATAAAATTATACCAGGTGATTTCATCCGAGTTGGCACAAATGTCTATTGCTGCATTTTTTTTTAAAGGGAACGTTGATGATGAACATTAGAGGTCAATTTTTTTTTTTTGAACTTTATAGATGAACGTTGAATAACGGTCTTTTTTTTTTCTTTTTCTTCTATATATATTCATTCTATTATTCATCTTCCAACAATAAAAAGACCACTACGTATCCAAAATTGAGAGAGAAGTGGATAAAAATTCCGGTCATTATTTTAAATATTTGTTGTATTCTTCAAATATTGATGAAAATTCAAGTGGAGAAAATTTTTGAGTTCGTCCCAATCTACAACCTCCTCCATTTCCATTTCCCACAACGTCCACAAAATTTTCAACATTTTCCATACACACCACCATATTATCCTAATTTTTAAAGTTTTCCAAATTTTTTGAGTAGCGATCGTCGAGCTTCGGTTTATACATGTCCTCCGGAATATTGACAGAATAACCAATATTTCATGCATACTACACCTCATGGAGTTAATCCGCTTCAATCATCGATGATTCAATCAAATAAATCAAGAAGAGCTAGTGTTGATGCAAGTGACAGTGATAAAGGTATAGAAACATCTCATGCAGTTCCTGATTTTCAATTTCCTTCATTCTCATCTCAGATATGACTTGATAATATTATTTTCGATTAAACAACTAAGACGAGCAACGAATCTGATGGAGATCATAACAAGCGAACAATGTGGACAGTAGAAGATGATAAGCTCCTTGCAGCAACCTACACAATCATGAGTGAAGATTCAGTAGTTGGTAATGCCTAGAAGAGTAAGTCTTTTTGGAAACGGATGGTGGCATACTATAATACCAATCGAGATAAAGGAGTTAAAAAGAGAATTGCAGATAAAGCAAAATCACATTGGGCTTCAATGAAAAAGATTATGAACAGATATAATGGAATCTACAACAAATGGTACAATGATCGACCAAGCGAATGGAGCGATGAGGATTTGATGATACGAGCTCAGGAAGAATACAAAAGTACTTTCAAATCTACTTTCCAATATGAGCAAGTGTGAATGATTG
>JBAMIB010070999.1:0-15007 GCA_037177415.1 Kaempferia rotunda
ATCAAGTAGATCAAGTTTGACCAGTTATCTGACTAGAAGTGGGAAGTCCAATAAGAAGTTGGCAAGAGAAAAGTCTAAATATGTCAAAGTTGATCGGACAATTGGAGAACAGAGGTTCAACGAAAAGTTGGCAAGAGAAAAGTCCAAGTAGATCAAAGTTAATCGGACACTTGGTGATCAAAAGTCAAATTAAAAGTTGGCCAGAGAAATGTCTAAATGGGTTACAGAGGACCGGACACTTAGTGATTAGAAGTCGAACATAGAGTTGGCACTAGACAGAAAGTCTAAGTGGGTCATGGAGGACCAAACACTTGGTGATGACGGAACTCCAGACAGGTAAAAGTTGACTAAATGCTAAGCTAAGGAAGTCCTGGTAGGTTGAGAACAGGGTCGGCTCAAGCCTATTTGAAACCCTAGGCTGGAAAAAAAATTTAGGCCTTTGACATTGTTTAAACGAAATTTCCCTTACCCTTTTTCATTTGAACTTGGGATCAACAAATATTCAAACTTGCAACCGAAAATGATGGTTTAAATTTTTTTTAACCAAATTAAAATATCAATTTTAAAAAAATAAATTTTCATATAAAATTTAATTTTCTCATGAGATGCAAAATTATTAATTAAAATTTCATATTCAAGTTTTGATAACCTAATTCAGAGAAGTATAATAAGGAGACACTTGGTATATATTTGGGAATCGGAATCGTAATGGGTTTGATTGAGGGGGAAATGTGTTTAGCGATAACTTAGGGGGTGTGAGTTATGAAATTAGGGGTATGAAATCCATATTTTGATTCTGATTCCGTCTGCTAAACATTAAGAATGGGAATGAAACAAATTTTATTCTCATTCCAGTCTCCTAAACCCACCTACCAAGCACCCCCTTATATTGATCTAAGGTCTAGTAAATCAATAGGAAAAATAGCAAACGAAAGTTCAAAATTAGAAATAGCTTAAAAATGAAGTCTTACATATCTATTCCGAATGGGTGTTCCATTCTAGTTTCTACTGAATTGGTATGATCTAACAGTTCTGGGTGAATGTACTGCAAACATATCTCTTCCAATCAGGATGTAACTTTGTAGCAAGTCTCTTAGAAATAGTAGTTTTGCTAAACTATCAACTGCATGCAGTTTGGAATGATTGCCGATCTTTCAAAAGATAAGATTGACAATAAGACAGCTATTCAAAGCAGTTTGAATGCATTGTTTTGATACTAGGTTCAAATCATTTGGCACAATAGTCAAGGTAGTAGGAGTTGACAAAGGCACACCTGATACAAAACTTGGCTCCATTCGATGGGTTAAATTGTTGATTTATGTCAAAATAATTACAAGGGATTATTTGCACCTTGGGTGTCTCTAGAGCTAGTGGCAGTGCATTGATTTATTTGTAACCCATTCCATACCCACATGTTACTTGCATTCTCATAGGTCTTAGAATTCGAATCTGCATTACAGTGTTTTACCCCTGGTATGTTGAAGGTGGTAACTAAATATGGTAGCTGAGAGTTCCATGTTTGTCAACATATTTATGAAGCTTTAGAGTTGAAGAAGTCTCTTCCTCATTTAGCATCTCAAATACGAGGATCAACTGGATCAAAGTTTATTCACAGGATCAAATCTTGCTATATATAGCAGCTATTTTTTTCCTCCCTTACATTTTTTTTTTCATTTGATCTGCATAATAACATGAATTTCAACAGATTATTTGCTTAACACGTTTGACATCCTTCAAAATTCCAACCATCAATAGGGACCATTTTCCATTTCTCATCAACTGACTGGTTTTGAATGAAACATTGAGATGGATTAGGCCTTTGGCCTTCCTTTCCCTTAGAAAAGGAGATTACCAAATATATGTTGCATGCACAATTTTCCAATCATGTTTCTTGCTTGATTATAGTTTGAAATTGAAATTTTAGCTACCAACCAAAGTATTAGAATGAGTTGGAAAAATTAGATTCATAGCATAAGCAAGAAACATTTAAAGCTTGGATGATAACTATTGAATTTGCCTTGGACAGGGAATTACTTGAAGTTCTACTATGCCATAAAAGCGGTTTACCCAGATATTAAGATTATTTCAAATTGTGACGCTTCATCCAGTCCACTGGATCATCCTGCTGATTTTTATGATTACCATGTAATTCACATTGTGCACATCTTCATTTATTTTTCTTTTTGTAGATCTAACAAATCAATGTATATCATCAAGCTTAAGATGGTGACAAAAACATGACGTTTCTTTCATAGGTTTATACCTCAGCTAGCAATTTGTTTAAGAGAAACAATCAATTTGATCGCACATCACGTACTGGGCCTAAGGTATGATAGTTCAAACTTTAATAAATTATGTGTACCTGTTGTAATATAATTTTGGACTCATAAAAATTGTGTACAATCCTGTTATTTTGTTGTAACAATCAGTCAATCACAGGCTTTTGTTAGTGAGTATGCCGTGACTGGATCAGATGCCGGGAAGGGTAGCCTTTTAGCATCACTAGGAGAGGCTGCATTCCTCATTGGAGTAGAAAGAAATAGGTAATGTCATCATCAAGATGCTTATTAATTTAAGTTCTTTCATTTTTATTTCTAAATAGTAATTTTCTGCAATGGATATTAAGTCCAGGAATTTCCCTCAAATCCAGATGAACTGAATTTTCTCTGTCATTAAGATGGTTATTTGTTTAAATTCTTTCATTTATGTTTCTAAATAATAATTTTCTGCAAAGGATATTCAGTTGTTCATGTTGCATTGGCCAGGAGCTGAACTGATTTTTTCACATAAAAATGAGTTATTGGAAAAAGATATAGGATCTTGTCTCAGTTCTATTTAGAATGTGGGCTTGGTGTGGCTTTTAAATATTTTAAACTTCTATTTGATTTTGTAAGTTTATTGACAAACCCATGGTTAGATTGGGATAACATTAAGGATCGTGTTTCAGGGATTTTTTTTGCATGAAAATTTTTGTGTAAACTTGGTATAGTTTTTAAATGTTTTAATCTTTTATTTGACTTTACATGCACAATTTTAAATTTCTCAACCAAAACCTGGTAAGGGATGGACAAAACAGGGTTGGGTCAAGTATTCATTGTTTCTTCAAATAGTATAAATATTTTGTTTTTGTGTGTTTATTACCTATTTATTAAAAACAGAAGTGGGGGCAGGTTAGATTTTGTAGGTATTCTAATTGGAAAATCAATATCTCAAATTCCTCTAAAGAAATTTTGAGGTTTGCCTGAACCTGACTCCAATAAAACCTCTTTATCTCTCCCTCTTCCTCTTCTGAATTCTGGTCAGTTTTCTACACAGTCCTTGTCAGATGTCTTTTGGGGCCATCTAGCCCAATGCAACTAACTTTATGGATTCTACGATCAAGTTGTTGGATAAGAAATTAAAGTTTTTGACCCCTTGGTGGATCAGACATGTGTCTGTCTCAAAATGTGCATAATATGCATTGCCGATGTAACCTCAACAAAAAATGAAGGCTTGAGGATTAGCTCTGATTCTTAAGTGTGTTTATTTCTTGTATGGCTGAGTTTACAAACATACTACATTTCATAGAATTCAGAGCAGGATACCTTCCATCTATCCAACCATAGACCTAGTGGGGACTCTTAATAATATGTTATTGGCTTGTGATTTCTTATTTGATGCTATTCCATTAAGTAAAGGCTAATCAAGTGGTTAGTCATGCAAATAATTAATCTGAATAAAAGTAAAAGTGTAAAACTAATTATCTTGACATTTGTGATGAATATACTAGAATTTTTATACCCTGTTCATTCTTAATTCAGTACAGATATCAGATTAGATACTTCTTTACATGAATGGTGAATAATGAATAATGGGTTCTTATATCACAATTTCTTTGTTTCTTTCAAATGCAGTGATGTTGTATCTATGGCAAGTTATGCTCCTCTTTTTGTCAATACCAATGATCGCAGGTACTGCCAATTCTCCTCTCCATCATAATGATTACTGAGTTCTGGAATGATAATATTTTTGAATGCGTGGAACGTCCATTGCCAATCCCAAGTCTGGGGTCATGTGAAACCATGCCGTAGGAGCATAGATTTAGCTTATTGGTATAAATATTTGACAGTACCCAAGGCTCAATGGTGCAAAAAGATCTATCTAGAACTACTTACGGCTGAAGTTACCAACCTATGAAGTATATGCTAGTCTTGAATGGGCATGCCAAATTAATTTTTTTAAAAAATTGAACTGCATCGATGTCAATATTAACACTCAGTCTATTTTTCGAGGAAATAGTTTGGTGGATGTAAATCTGAACAATTATCTGTTACATAAGAATTCATTTTTTTTCCAGATTTAATTTCCCTTCTGTCATCACAACTATGTGGTTGTACTTAATCATCCAAACTATGACTGGTGTTCTCTCTCTTAAACTCTTATTACTGGTTATTACTGTGCATTTTCAGATGGAATCCAGATGCTATTGTCTTCGATTCCTGGCAGCAATATGGAACTCCGAGCTATTGGATGCAATACTTTTTCAGGGAATCAAGCGGTGCGACTTTTCACCCTTCAAAAGTTAAAACCAACTTCTCTAGTTCGTTGGTTGCATCCGCTATTACTTGGCAAGACCCAGCAGACAATCAGAATTACTTGAGAATAAAGGTGGAAATAATAGTCGATGTTACAGTTTGTCGTCCATGTAACAAATGCTTGATATATGTTAAAGCAAACGGTAAAATTTAATAGAAAGTCCGTGCAGGTCGTCAACTTTGGGAAAGATAGTGTGAGCTTGAAGATCTCCATTAATGGACTAGAATCTGCCATTAACTCATTGGGATCGACAACCATACTCACATCCGATAATTTGATGGATGAAAATTCCTTCGCATTACCAAACAAGGTAATTTTTGTTGTTTGAAGGAAGCTCCCAGTTTCACATCAGCTAGAATGTCCTAGTAAAAGGATCTTAGATCTTAAGAAAGCTTAAAGCACAAAACCATGATACTTTGAGTTCATGTATTAAGCACTATGTTGGAACATTTTTTTGTTTTTTATTTGTTAATCTTCTTTGTCTTCTGTTTGTAGGTGGTGCCGGTTTCAAGCGTATTGCCGAATGCAGGGACTGCGATGGATGTCGTAATTGCTCGACAGTCCCTTACTTCGTTCGATCTGCTACTAGCTGATGCTGAATTCAGATCTGCAATTTGAGGGTTGGGAATTAGAGCAGCGGCTGTGAAGCCTATCAAATGTATGTGTGAATAAATATCCAGGTTATGCTTCTGCTTGTGTACCAAAATGGGCGCGTTGTTCCATCAGTAAAAAGTAACTGGTTATAAACCTTTTATCGCGCGAAATAACACAGATATTTGTTCTGATTATACTAATATGGTGCCTCATGTGTCATGCGTCACCATTTTCCTATTTTTTCTTCTGTGAATTAATCTCTCTACCCATGTGCTGAATGTGCCAAAATGTCCCATAATAAATCTAAATCCATCTTAATTGCCACATCAATCTTAATTATCTGAACATTTTTGTATGATTATAATTTTTAAAACAAAAATTAAAGTCTTTTGACTTTTTCCTATGAGTAGACGTAGAAATATTTTTATATTCAAACTTGGGCTATCGTAGATTCAACGGTACATGCAGTAAAAATTTATGATACAGGTATATGTGTACTCAATGTGCTTGAGCTTGCGTTACAAATTTGTTAAAAATGATATCCTGAGATGATGTAAAGTTAAGTAAATTATTTTCACACCTAGAATTGAGGACTATATAGGTGGTAAGGAAAAAAAATTAGGCTCGGTAACATCGAGTCTAGGTGATCAATCCATCCGTACGAAAGTTTTCCATCGACTATTAGGTAAATCGAGAAGTACTCACGGCAAGCGACTCAGAAACCTAACATCTCTTAGTTGCGAGTCTCATTTGGAGAAATTTTTTTTTACAAATATACTGTAGCTAAGAATCGATCATGAATATCTGAGAGACAATTAAGCACATTTATCTTACCGCTGTACTGTATATAGGGTGTAAGAAAGCTCTAAATATAACTGGATTTATTAAACAACAAAATATTGTTGACTACACAGAGTGAGACCACCAACAACCAATACGACAAATGAGCTCACTGAAAAATACAAAATAAAAGCCAGCCAGCCTTGAATCTTTGATGCATAAGCATATGTACCAAGATGGTACCGGAAGCATTTTGTCTTTATTCATATAACATACAAATAAGTTAACGTGATGTTTAAATCATTAATTATTTTTTTCCAATGGTTTGATAAATTATAGAACGTGGTGCCAACATTTGTCCAACAAGAGAGAGATGGTTGCTCGGCCTGCTTTTGGATCGCACGTCGTCTAATTTCTCTTTCAACTAAGGCATTAACTATGCAATCTTTGTTTGGTTCTGAAGGCCTTCTTTTGTATTTTATTTTTGTTTTTATCGATTATTTTTAACTTGAGAATTTATAAAATGTGAATGGTGTCAACAGCTTCTATTCCTTCATTAATCTTTATTATCGTTAATTTCCTGGTTCCTTGCTGGTTTGGAGAGGGATATTACAGAGAGCTGGGGAACTTCCTTTGAAGAGAAATATTGAGTTTCATGGATTATTAATTGGTGAATTATAAGCTGCATAGCATTGCAACTCAACATAAAGAAGAGAAAGATTCAATGATTTGTTATTCCTCCTCCATCATATCTCTATTTCCTGAACAATTCGCAGAGTTCTGGTAAGAAGGATAGATGGCAATTTCAGAGCAAAAAGATGAGTCCAAGAAGCTGAGATTGTATCAAGCATGGAAGGGAAACAATGTAAGACCTCACTTTTAACTTCTCTTTATTTTGATATTATGCTAATCATTGTGCTTTTTTTTTCTGTATGAATGTCTTTTGTTTGCCTATTTTGGAGCCTTCGGATATGAAATAAGATCAAGGTTTGCATGTTCCTAGGAGACGAGCATTCTGCTATCCATAATCTACAGAGTTTGTTGTCTTCTCTACCTGTAGGGATGGAAGATTGATGAGCTACACAACAATAAACTTTTTGTATTGTAGCAAAATGGTTTGATCTTTAACCTACCGTCACTTCATGAGATGAAGACCTACCTCAATTACTTTTGTTTTACATATGATTTTTGCACTATATAAATATATAAGTTGTTGAACATCAAACATACAACTTACAATTTTCTCGTCGATTTGAAATAACACAGATATTCTTCTGCGGTGGAAGATTGATATTTGGACCAGATGTAGCTTCATTATCTCTGTCAATACTTTTAATTGTTGGTCCAGCAATTACATTTTGCTGTCAAATAATCACAAAAATCCATAATCACGAGAAGAAGCCTAACTCAGAAGGTTATGTTCATGATCCAATCCTTGGAATTCCAGTTCTGATACTGACATTACTGATCACCGTTTCAGTAAGTGAGAGTATTCAATAAGTTGTTTGCTTTGGATTACTTTTGATTTGTTACATTTCGATGATGCAGGATTTGTTTTTTTTGTTCATGACATCAAGTAGAGATCCGGGCATCGTGCAAAGAAGCACACGGCCACCGGAGGAGGATGAAGCATTCAATGCTCCAACCGCATCCATGGAGTGGATGAGTGGAAGGACACCGCACCTGAGACTGCCAAGAACAAAGGATGTCATTGTGAATGGTTTCGCCGTCAAGGTGAAGTACTGCGAGACCTGCATGCTGTATAGGCCTCCTCGCGCCTCACATTGCTCGGTCTGCAACAACTGTGTCAAGAAGTTTGATCATCATTGCCCTTGGGTTGGTCAGTGCATTGGACTAGTAAGCTCCTTGGAGTCTGATTTGTTTTCCAGTTCTAAGTTGGATATGATGAACACTTGAAATGATTGCAAAATCCACATAACTAATGCTTGCAGAGTGATATGCTCGGCTCTGAGTAGATTTTTTCTGAAAGTCAAGGATTGTTCTTTTGATCAGTTGTGATGTTCTTTGCAGCGCAACTATCGGTTTTTCTGCTTATTCATATCGACATCAACATTTCTCTGCATATATATCTTCTTCTTCTCGTGGCTCAACATCATTACAGAAAAGAAACATCACGCAAATTCGATTTGGAAGTCCATGAAACATGAGGTCATATCGCTCATTCTCATAGTGTACATCTTCATAGTGGTGTGGTTTGTTGGCGGGCTTACAATCTTCCATTGCTATCTAATGAGCACAAATCAGGTAAGAGTTCCATTACAATCTTCAATAGTTCTACAAATTCTTAAGGTATTGACAGTCGTATTCAATGGCACTGCAGACAACATACGAGAACTTTCGATACCGATACGATAAGAAAGATAACCCCTATAACAAGGGTTTCTGGAGAAATTTCAAAGAAGTTTTTTTCTCAAAGATGTCACCTTCAGAGCATAATTTCAGATCATGGGTAGATGCAGAAGCAGTGGAAGTTGGATCTTATACCCCAAACATCAGCATGAATCTAATAAGCACAAAAGAGAAAATTGACATAGAAATGGGCATTAAACTTGCAACTGAGGGCAACTTGAACATTCCAAGTATACTACAGAATCTTGACTACAGCAGCATAGAGGATAATGTGGATGTTAAGGTTCGGCATGAAGGCGATGCATTTGATCCTTATAATTTCCCTGCTTCTCAGAAGAATGATTCTTATTCGCCAAGAGATTCTGTTTCAAAAGGCTATGATGGTCAGCATCAAGTGTGTAGAAATGAAGAGGTAGCTAAGCAAGTTGCACAAACTGTTGAAAAAGTGATAGCTATTGATCAAATATGTCCAACTGTGGTATGACCTCTCGATGCCGAGGATACATTGCCTGCGAGAAACCAACATTAGGTAAGGATTCATTTTGCAGCTCTCTTTTCTGTGCACATCTCGAATTTGTTTGTTCATTGAATAGACTATTTGACTGTCTAATGGGTAGTTGGACACTATTAAAATGTTTAAGAACAACTTGTATTCATATGCCTTATCGATTCTGAACCAGAGTAAAGATGCTTAGTTATTAACAAAAAATGGTTGCAACTATGCAGGGTATTGCCATGTTCCATTCAAGAGTCAAATAAACATTCTGCTTCCTCCTTGAGTTTGTACCCTGCAGCTTCGTCACTGATATACAAAAGAAGATGATAAAGTCAGTTTAAATTCAAACTTGTTCAAATGTGCATTTCTAAGTTGGGAGATAGGGAGGACTGCAAAAGTTTTGATGGTAAAGAGTTCTGAAGCACACATCTGAGAGATGAATCTATGATGCTCATCAAAAATTGTGGTTTTGTGTATACTGTGGAACTTCTGGTTGTGTTGTTTGCCAGGAATTTTTTTTTTGTATGTGTGTATATTGACTCCCATTTGTTAAAAGGTCATTTTTGGAGAATTGAAATTATATTTGTTAGATTTTTGCAAGGTTGTTTCAAATGGCCGGACAATTTGAAGGGCAAGGTACCTTCAAGTCTGAAATGGTAATATTATTGATAAATGAACAAAACAACCAACTTCTTGGTGTTAAGATACCAGCGACTTTTTAACAGACTTTTAGGTTCATAAACTGCAATTTGAGGCTAGATGTACTTGGTAGGGAGGGTATCCAACCCCAGCAGGCACACCGCACCAGCAAACATCTGAATCATGTGTAAACTATAAACTGGTTTAGACTCTTGTAGGAACCGAAACTATTTTGTTCAAAGAGCATATACATTCACTAGCATCACCATGTAACATGGTTTCCCTTGTCAAAACCCTCTGGAATCATTACATTATCCTCTAATGCTCAACGAATATGCAGATACAACATGAAAAATATTGTTTCTAAAAATAACTGGAAATGAGCATAGTTGAAATACATGCTTCTGGAGATCAGAGATGCAACATGATAAGCTTTCTTGAAATTTCTTGCTTGAAGGAAAAGACAATATTTAGGTTAGCAACAAGAACAACACTGTCGAACATCACGAAATACAATTTTTTTTTTCTTTTTAACTGAGTCTCTCAATTAGAGAGCCACTATAGGAAGCACTTGAAAAAGAACCTGAATTTTCTTAGTTTGAAATTTTCAAAAGAGGGACTAATTGAGAATAATCCCAAGCCAAACAATATGGAAGGAACAGACTAATCTCTCAATCCTATCCAACAACTGTAGCTGAAGTCGTCAACATATAATTTATGTTTGTCCATCAGTATAAACTAGTTGCAAATTTATAGCTACACGCAATTATTATTCCAGGAATTTTGATGATGTGGAAGAGGAAAAAAACACGGAAATCCAAGTCATTCAGGAAAAAAGAAATCCAGAATTAGTGTTGTTAAGAAACACCCAATGGAACAGAGGCTGTTCTATGGGAGGCTTGGCCAACCAAATATGCAGTGTGATATATGACAGAATAGAGGGCGACAAGCTAACAAATGAAAATTATATCCAGACATATCGACATAACAAAACTGACTACCTTTTTACATAAGAAACGTCATGGTGCAGATAATGAGATGGAATAAACATGAATAAAGAGTGCAAACTAAATTACTTTCTAAATTTTCTAAATTAACAACAGTAACCTTCTGATGTTTGCCATTTGATTCATCACAGACCCAGCTCATTGCTAACTATAAGAAGAAAAAAAAAACCAACTTTATCGCAGACAAACGTTGAAAACGATAAAAGAACACCATCAAAACCCTAAAACAAGATTGAGTGAAAATCTAGAGAGAGTAGGAGGAAAGGAAGGGGGTGGAACGAACCCACTGTTGTCGACACCTTTGGCAACGTACTCGGTCTTAAAGACTCCACCCGTCAGGGGGAAATGTTGTGACCGAGAGATCGTAACCTGTTCCGATGCTGCTCATTGCGCTCAGCTTCCTGCGATCGCTTTGTCTTCAAGTTCAATCGAAATAGCGATGGAGCGAGTGTCTCACGGCCATGGACGAACACCGAAGGGTTTCGTACGACACGATAGAGCGTTCGTCTTGTTTATGTTAATTCAATAATTGATTAAATAAATAAATTTTAACAACTAAATAAATAAATTGAACGCATATACGATCATCCCCACGGGATGAACTGATGGTTAATACGTGAAATGTTATTATCATGAACACATATATGTTCGGTGTGTCTAAGCATATCACCCTCGTACTTTTATCATTTGTACTAATGACTAATAGTGATCCGTGATTTATTTCCTCCGTGTTGATCTAGGGATGGATTGACGGGTGCACTGGAGACGAGTGAATCACCTTTTGTAACTTGAACACATATACGTTCGGCTCGTTAAGTTTAGTGAATAATATCTGAGAATAATATTCGTGAACAATATTCCTGAACTATGTTGATTAATAAAACTTTATCAATATGTTAAATAAATATTTTTTAAAAATAATAAATAAATAAATTTAAATTTACAAGCTTAATAATCAATCAAAGTAAAAATTTTAAACAATAAAAAAATTAAAATTTAGAGTTTGATGATCTAAATGGATTCAATTCAAGTCCAGCATAAATGAAAGTTTGATAATATTTAAATAAAAGTTCATTAAAAATAAACTAAATTAAATTTAAATAATTATTTTAAAAGCTTAAAATGATTTGGCTCAATTAAATTATTAAATAAATTTGGGCATCCTAAATCTGGACTCGGCTTCACTTATTTACCCATGGTGGTGCCGCAAACAATGATGCCGATGGTGTCTAAACGGATCGGATCCCGAATTTTTTATAATCAATGAAGGAAACTTAGAGCAAAAAACGATCCGATTAAATTCTGATCGGGTTTCTAGTATTTTTTCTGTTGATTGCGCGGCTTTGTAATAATCCTCATAATTTTGTATTTAAAACTTTAGATCAATTTTAAAACTCTTTTCAAATATATTTATTTATTCATATTTATTCATATCGTGTGATAATAAAAAAAAATCAACATTATATTGCTTTTTATTAATCTGTTTTTTCATTACAAGAAATTTTCATAAATAGGCATTAACCACATTCCCATTTGGATTTATATATTATTCCTGTTCCAATTTAAATTATAAATATGTAGTGCTTTTATAACAATTAATTAATGAAGCGTTTAACTAACTATTACGAGCGAGCTAGCGTGCATCCCCTGCTTAATTATGCTTCTCCGGCGCCGGCGCCGGCACCAATGGCCACATCAGGAAGGGTTTCTCGGCGTTGCCGTCACTGCAGTAGAGGCACGGATGCTGTGATAAACCCTGCTCCCTCAGCAACCTCCTTGCCCCCATCACCAACTCCCTATTACTCACCACTTCCCCTTCCTTCCTCTGCAGCAACACCATCCTTATCGCGCTGGTGAACGCCCCGTACGCCTCCCCGCTGGCTTCCCCGTCCGCCTCCGGTTCCATGTCCGCTGACGTCTCGTCCGTCTGGCACCCGCTGAGAAGTATCCCCTCGTCGTCGCTGCGGCGGCGCGGCGCCGCGACTTGAGAGGAGGCGAACTTGGCGCTCACCTCGGTGCCGAAGAGCTCCACCAAGTGGTCGGCGATGTGCGGGGAGGCGAGGTTAGACAGCGCGGCGAGGTGGTGCACCACGGATTCGAGTGGGAGCGTTCGGCTTGTGGTACTTGGAGGAGACGCCGCCGTTGCGGAGGTCACGGTAGAGGAGGGGCCGATTTGTTCCTTCTCGTGGTCGATGAGTCCGCCGCTGTGGCAGGAGTCGGAGACGATCGTGAAGGTTGCGCCGCTCGGCACGCGGTTCACCAGTTCCCGGAAATCCACATCTGCATATCAAAAATTTAATTTTTTTTTAATTAATTCCTTGCAATCGATTAAATTAAACTGATTGATCCAACGACAAAACGAAGCGCACCGGTGATGAGATTGAAATCGCAGGGGACGATGGCCTCTTCGCGGTGGTGCAGGGGCCGGACGGGATCCACGAGCGTGCCGTGGCCACTGTAGTGAAAGAAGAGGACGTCGCCGGGGGCGGCGCGGTCGACCATGGCGGAGAGGGCGCTGCGGATGTTGGCGCCGGTGGGGAGGAGGTGGGGGGAGTCGTCGACGGCGTCGTCGGTGAGGAGGAGGACGTCGTCGGGGGAGAAGGCGAATCGGGAGAGGAGGAGGTGGCGCATGGAGCGGGCGTCATTGATGCAGCCGCTGAGCTGGAAACGGGTGTGGCCGTAGTTGCATCCCACCAAAACAGCCAGTCTCTTCTTCTTCTGCTGCTGCGACTTTCCTCCGTCCATTTCTCTACTACTCGTGAACTGCCGGTGCAAACCTGTTGTCAGTACGGCGAGCTCCTCTGTAGTCTTGTTCCAAGCTTGATGGAGATATTTATAGTGAGAAAAAAAAAATCTTATTAATTATTCCTATATTATAGAATAGTAAATTCGTAATACGTACGTCTTGTATGACCATTCCAGAATCTAGTTGAAATATTTTGAAAAATTAATGACGATTTTAACATTATTAAACAAGCAACATGGATGATGAAGGAAGAATCGATCAGTTTGTTATATGGATTGCGTACAAGTTTTTAAGTTTAATTAAGAAGGACTTGCTTTCAGGCTTACTCTTTCTCATCTTCGCCTTCCTCTCAAGCCTCGCCTCGTCTTCTTTACCTTCACGCATGAGGACGCTGTACTGTGTGAGTAATTAATTCATAATTAAGGCAAAACGTGTCAAGCTGTATATGAACAGTTGTTGGCTGATGGATTGACGCAACGAAACTTCACTGAACATTTAGAGGAAATGCATCCTGCATGATTTCATGGGTTAGCCACTTGGATTTATCATATGGAAAATTTGTAGTAAAAAAGGGGCCGGTACGGTAGACACATAAATGAACAAATAACAATGATCATTAAGAAATATAACTCAAGGTACAAAGATTCTGGATTATTTGTAGTGAAAAAATAACAATAACAATAATGCAATTTCCTATCCAGAGTCCACTTGAAATCTGTAGCTAGCCACCATTATAGCATTGCGTTGCAACTTATTCAACCACGCATCCGTTCTTAAGCAGGATAAACATGCTCCTGGCTAATACAGTGGTAAGGATGCTTAATTATCTCTTAGATATTTACAGTTTGATTCCTAGTTACGATGCATTTGTATAGATTTTTTCTCAGACTCACAACTAAAGGATGTTGGGTTTCTCAGCCGCCCACCAAGCGTGTTTCTCAATTTACTATGGTGGTCAGTGAAAAACTTCTGTGGAACCGGATCGGTCACCCCAGGCTAGATATTACTCAGCCTGATTAATCATTAAGCAGGATAAATTAACCTTGTTCAGTAAGAGATGTTAAAGTGCTTCAGCTTCCAAATAAGAGCACCTGCATCGATGTATTATTTGAGTGTTATAACACTCAAATAACACACCGCTTGTATTAAAATCAATGCAACGTTAGCGTTATAATTAATGTTGACGCAATAAACACGTTCAAAGTATTTTGAACACATAGTGTGTGAATCTCATAAATAATAAGTGTTACTGTTAAAACGAATGTGAGCGAATGAATGTGTTAATATAATATATATGTGACATATGGATCTCATATTTTTTATAAGTGATACAGTGGATGTTATAACGTTAAACAAACGAATATAGATGCCCTAAATGAAGGTGTAATTTTGAATAACTTTATCTTGGATTCTGATGTGACAGATCATAATTCATTAACTCAACATATATACATATCTGCTATCGCCTTAGTAAAATAAACCTTAGTTTGAGGTTTCGTTATCTGGTAGGTAAGATGAACTAAATATAAGGAATATATTTCATACGTCCTTTCATAGTGGTGCGGTGGTTAAGGCATAAGAGATTGTCACATTAGGCCTTAGGTCAAACTTCAACATGTCCGAGCATATATCTCTCATGTTTTAATCATTTGCACTAATTGCTAGTAGTTATCCCTGATTTACTTTTTGGCCCCGTTTGGTAGGGGTGATAGGGATTAAATCGGTTGATTAGGATAGCATAAGAGGAGTGATTAATAATCACTCCTCACACCAAGGGATTATTAATCCCTCCCCTTATCA
>JBAMIB010071102.1:0-15005 GCA_037177415.1 Kaempferia rotunda
CCATCTGCCCCTCCGCTTCTGCTTTCCAGCGAGTTACCGAAGAGCAATGCGAAATAGAAACTGATTAACACGGTTAGCGAAGCAAACCGATGAGAAAGCCACAGTGGAATATAAAAAAATAAACGGAAAAAAGAGACCTGGTCAAAATCTAATCGCATAATGGAGGCCTGGTCAAAATCTCATTTAATAATAATTTGACTGCTGATTGACGGAATTAATTGCCAGAAAAAGTTTGAATTGAAAACTCAATGTCAATTTCAATTTTTTTTATAAAATAATAACGAAGGCCAATTTGAATAATGTTCACCGGTCATTCAAAAATATTGTTAGCCATTATAATTTTACTGCAGTTTAAAAAATAATTAATCAGATAAAATAATATTAAATAGAAAATGATCATACAATTCTATAAAAAATTTCAAGACCGTCAGCATAAATTAAAAATTACTCATCATAAACAATCTAAAAGTCTAACATTTTTTAATTATGAAACCTCATTTTTTAAAAAAAAAAATCTTTATAAATGCGTATTTTATAACTGTTAATGTAAATTCAATCATATACATCCATCAGGCTGTTTGTAACAGCTACATAATAATATGCTGTAGTTATTACCTATGTTACAGTAATTATGATTTTATAATTAATATAATATATTTCATCGATTTAAAATTTAAATGGAAAATAATAATAAAAACAATATACTAAACACTACTGAACAGTTTAGAGAACAATAATAATACATGGCTTAACAATGCGATGGGTTGTTCATTTCATAAAAATAATAGTTTTTTATCGAACCGTATAAATAAAATTATAAAATTACTAAATCGTGTAGGTAAGTTTTAAAATTATGAAATCATTTACTCATTTTCGATTTTACCCTTATCAATCGAATCGATTTTATAATCAATCGAATCGATTTTATTATCAATCAAATCGAGTTTATTCAGTACAAAATCGTTGAAATTCAAATAAATCAGTTTGACTGATTTGAAAATTAAAAATTAGTTGAACTAATTTTCAAATCAGTTTTGAACTGTTTTCGAAATCAGTTGAACTGTTTTCGAAATCAGTTGAACTGATTTCCAAATAAGTTGAATTAATTTTATTTTTTTTATTTTAATACATTAGTTGATAGACCAAACGACATCGAATTGACATGAAACTAGTTTCTATGTGTTCGTCTACCTCTCCTAGTTATGTCTGTGCTCTCAAATATTAATTTGACTCAATATATTAAGAGTAATAAATGTTTGAACACAATTGAATTTTTTAATTATATTCATGTTAAAAAAATTATTATTCTCAATATATTTTGTCAAATTAATATTTGAGGATATGTTTATAATCAAGAGATATATACGAACACACAGAAACTAGTTTCATGTCAATCCAAGATCGTTTGGTCCATCAGCCGATTTTGACCATGTCAATCCAATGTTATTTGGTTCATCAGCCAGTTTTAGCCCAAACCGGTTAATGGACTAAATGACCTTGGATTTACATGTCCAAGACTAGCTGATAGACCAAATTATTTCGGATTGACATAAAACTTATTTTTATGTGTCCTTTCATGATTTAGGATGCCCAATTTAATAATCTAACAGATGCGCTACGCAATTATCTTAAAATAAATCAGAAACTCATGATTATCCAAGTATCATGAGTGCATAATTCACTATCTAGTATCCAGTAGCCCCCGTGATTTACCTCTTTCGTATTGGCCCTGGGACAGGTTGACGGAGGTGCTGGGGGCGAACGAATCGCCTTTTGACACTAATAATTCACTATCCAGTAACTTTTAATGGGATTCTTCACTTGGCATGAGTTCAGTCAAAGACAATGGGATATACCAAATGAAAGATTAATGTTGATGCAAGATTTTGTTCATACCCTTCTCTTCAAGAAAAACAGTTTGCAGCGATTTCTTCTCTCAACGCTTTTCATTTTTCCTCTTCCTTGCTTGAGCCTTTTGCCACTTCTTCCGAGAAACAAATTTGCTTTTTGGCTTCAGCTTCAACTCAGGAGAAAACCTGAAATTTGGATCTCTCATGCGTGCCTGTATATCCTTGAAAAATTGCATGTTTAGCTTCTTAGGTCCACCCTCTCGAAGCTCTGCATACTCTGGTCCAGCGATAATGTTCTCAAAGGCTCCAATCAAGATATCAATATCAGTCATCACTTCGAACACGTTTATGTACCGTCCGTCTGGGCCTTTCTTTAGCTTTTTCAATGCATTCTGAACAGCAAGCTTTCTAGCTTGCTTTCCTGGAGATAACTCTGGAGGCTCCTTCTCCGCTTTTAACAATTCAGAGATGGTCCGGTACTTGGGTGCTTCCTCAAACTCAAACAGTTTATCTATATGAGGATCGCTTCGTTCATTTTTGAATGGGTCAGTGGGAATATCATCCTCGTCGTCGTCTTCACTGCCACTCCATAAAGTAACTTCTTCATCAGTGTCCGAGCACAAACTTCTTAATTCGTCGCTCTCATCGCCATCGATAAGGTTCGACTTCTCCTTTGTCTGACTCCTTATCTTCTTTATTTCCTTCTCCAACTTGCTATCTTTATTTTTGTTTCCTTCATCTTCGTCCTCACTTGCGGTCCATAAGCAGTCATCCTCATCCATCTCTTTGGTCCATGTTCTCCTGAACTCTTCATCACCAGGCTTTCTATCACCAAACAAGCTATAACGTGTTCTCTCACGAGCATAGGATCGTGAAGCTGGAGAGCAATGTGAATTCAAGTTAATAAAAGAGCAAACAGAAAAACTAAGATACACCAAGCAGAGCATGACTAAGTGGATTACATTCTTAAGGTATAAACTCTTCATCAAGTAGAACCAATCTCCAAAAATTCTTTGCTTTATACAAAATAATTTGTCATAAAGCAAACTAACAAGAAGCAATTGCATAATTGTGTGGTTAATTTGTTGAACCAAATAGACAGATTAAAAACACCTAGCAGCTACATTTAAAAGGTCAACTCGAATTCATATTATGTATGGAAGACAACAAATAGTCTATGATTTTTTTTTCATGTTTTAATCAGGGTAAGATATAGCTTAAGCTATAGAAATGGTGGCTTTCTCATCCATAAATGGGTCTTGTTTTGTTTCCAGTTGTTATGGCTCTCCAAATTAGACAGGGGCATATCGTCGAACATTAAGTGGTCATACAGTACTACACCAGAAAACTCCTACTTTCATCAGCAATGCCAGGAAAATGCCGATTCATGGACGAGCAAGGGTCGATGACCGAGAAGAAAAATTCGATCTTCCGTGAATTAATCGGAAAGAAAGGAATACAGAAGGGACCTTAGCTTGAAGGATAGATACAGATGTCCTGCAGTAATTCTGCTGCCATGGCGCTCAGGCCTGATCCTAGAATCAAACCCACAGAAGGTTAAGCTCAAAGGAGCTTTCTAAGAAAAATAAGGAAACCAACATGGGAAAGAAAACCGAATCGAAACCAGCATAAATACCTTTTGGGTGAAGGAATGCAACGTATAGGGCAGAGTGGAAACTTTGGCAGGTGACGCGCCAACAGCCTCGCCATCATACGTTTCTGTGCGGAGACTCCGTAGCAGCAGTGCCGTCAACACTGTCGGGTTAAACTGGGGCGCCGAACTGCAGCAAACGCGTCGGGAGAAGGGATTATCTATTATTACACGCGCTAATATTATGACTCTATTAAGATTACACCCGTTGTATATGTCAATAAAAAACCGATAAATCTGGCTTTCGCCAATGTATTTCGTTAAAAAATTAATTAAGTTTTTTAAATAGTTTAATATTATTAATAAAAATTAATTAATTATTTTTTTAAAAAAAATAATAAATAAAAATATATATAACTGACTTATAAAATATGATACTACTTTCCCATCTTTAATAACGATGTTAAAATTTATGAAAATATTATTTTAGCTTATTGCCATTTAGCTTCATCCATAAAATACTGCTGTGCTTGTATTTTTTAATGTAGCATGGTACAAAAATAATCTCACGGTGAAGACTGATTAGCTCGTGGATATGCTCCTTCGACAATGCAACACTTGTGTTGGCCAAACTAACACGGAGTCCAATTAGTAAGAACCAACCAACCAATAACCACAAGAAGGTTACTTGATGGAGAGGGGAAACCCCAAGAATTGCAAGTTAATTGCCCTGGACAAATCACACCTAGGAAAATGATAGACCTGTTCAGTCGTTTATTGGAAGAAAAAGCTCTTTAGATTCCAATTTTTGATGAACGCTGGAATGAAGACTGATTGCAAATGAATAGTTATTCAATTTCCAAACAATAACTACTACTTTTGACAAACCAAATGCCGACTTGAAATTATTATCGGGATCGTACAATGTTTGCAAGGAAATGCAGAGCAAAAAACCAACAGTTCAGGAGACAAATCACAGGAACAAAAAACATCCTTCAAAGACATCTGCAATCTTCAAGGTTGTAAAAAAAAAATATATATATCGAAAGTCACCGTGAAATATTTAATAAAAAGGAAATAACTTTTTCGCTTCAACAAACACGGGACAGTGAAAAATTGACCACTTAAGGAGTGTTAAGGTGGATTAACTTCCTCATTCTGACATTGGTGCGTTGGTTTGGATGCATCAACCATTGTCACTGTCCCGTTAATGTCCACACGCGGACACAAGCATCTTCCCCTGCACTAGCCAAACTGTTCTCATCAATGAAAGCTATTCCATAAACCCCTCCTGGGTGAGCTCCTTTGATAGTGATCCGACTTGATGCAGGCTTGCCTAATTCGTAAATTATTACACAAGTGTCCAGTGAGCCAGTGGCAATCAAATGGCTATCAGGAGACCAGGCTAGACAATTTATCCGAGCGGTATGGTACAGCATGTTGTTCAGCTTCACCTGTATATGACAAATGTTATGGTAACAGGTTTTAGCAACATATCCACAACATGAGAAATCACGAGTGGGAGAATTTGACGAACAGAGTAGCGTCAACAAATCAGCAAAATTATTTCACCTTATAAATAAAAGACCACATTTGTCAAAACTTCAAAAGAAAAATACACAATATCTGATGTCATAATGCACAAATTTATTTCCAGTCTGAGATTGGGGAGGGTCAACATCAGCTCTTATCCTAGAAAGTAAACTGTTATTTTTTCAATGTTAGAACACAGATGCCTAGTTCAGCAAGCAATAGTAATGGCAATCGCATAATGAAGATGTAACATAAGATTGCAAATTTTTTGACATAGGAATTGCACTCACTAATTAGAAGGTAAAAATTGATGGCTAAATAATTCATTTAATGTTCATAAACTATTTAAAAGCAAAGACCTTTATAATTTTTTTCCCTATTGAAAAAGAAAATGTCCACACCTCTAGCTGGTTTAATTTGCATAGAAACCAAGTTAGTGATTCAAAGTTGGAACCGTGGGTTCCAGTTTAAATAGAACTCATGGTATAGCATAGATCCAAACAACCAACCACAAAATAATTGGGACTTGTGATATGTAAAACAATTGAAAAATTGTGGAAGGAGCACGTAAAATACAAGAATTTAAAAAAAAAAATACTAAGGTTCTGGCCTATAGAAAGAAATATAGCACCTAAAAGAGCCTGGTACACAAGACACCAAACAAAACAATACACAGCCATTGTGCCTTCAGTAGGAGAGATATTTCATGGTTGAAAAAAGGAGCAATATTACCATTGTTGAAATTAAGGATCCCCCTTTAATGACAAAGCATAAAGTAAAAACTTTACCTCTCGAGACAACCGATCCCAAACAACAGCTTCTCGATTGGAATCTCCTGAACAAAACATGGAAGCATCAGGGGAGTAAGATATAGCGGTAATAGTTCCACGATGTTTCTCAAGAACTGCTTCCTCTGATAGAGTATCCCCCTTGATACTATAAATGCGAAGTTTTCCATCTTCACTACCCACAATTGCCTCAGTTCCATCAGGGGAAATTGCAGCTGTTGTAACAGAATAACCAAGTTTTATTTGTGAAACCACTTTTGAACCCTGCAACAGGGCAACTCCTGAGTCAGTTGAAACTAATGCTAGTTCAGGAGCCTTAGCTGCAACCGCTAAGCCCTTTGGCTGAGACCCAACATCAAGTGGCTCTGTATCCCCACACTGATCTCCATTTAGGGGTACTCTCCAAACCTGCATCATAAGAAATATAATTCAGGTTTCCAGAGAATAACCATAGTTATCTAAGAAAACAGAGAATCTACCTCTCAGAAGCCCTAATAGAATAACATGCAAGATTGTGAGAGCTAGCTCTTATATCCATTATGCTAATGCAAAATCCAACACTTGTGATGAAAAATTGGTAAAGAGAATTTAAAACCTCAAAAGCAGATCTGTGCATTCACTAGCTAAAGAAGGTAAGTCGTGAAAGACAAACCAAGAAGCCTGAGATCATGATAACTAAATCAAAAGCCAATTTCAAACCCATAGCAGAAGCACATTGTGAGAAGAATGCCCACCTTATTGTCAAATGCTGAGGTCACAATTTCTTCATCTAGGGCAGCAAGACATTTAATTTGAGTAGTGTCCTTGCTGATCAATTTACCAACATAACCAATGCCTTGGATCCATCGAGAGATAATACCATCATAACTGCTAGATAAGATAATTTTTTGACCACTCTGCATAATACAGGCCAAAGAAGAAATGTTCTTCATGTGTCCGGAGTATGATACTGGTAATTTATCTGGATCAGTTGCAGAGAATATAGTCAATGTTCCACCAAGAGAAACAGTGACAAGATGGTCGTTTTGCCACAGGCAACCAACAAGCATGTCATCCACTCCCCCCGATGATCCAGAATTAATCAAAGTTCTTGTCAGTTTTCCACCCCCATCCTCCGTAATCTCCCAAACTTTTGCAGTTTTATCAGCAGATACTGTGATAACCTATATTTGACAAACATGTAGACCAGCAGGGAAGCAAAGCATAGTGAAAAAAAATGCAGATTCTAAAAGAGAAAAATTAATGAAGATCAACGGAAAGAGGAAAAAGAGAGACAATAAAACAACTCAAAGGCCAGATGACAAAACATTCAATTATGAGGCACATTAGTTAACAATTATGAGGAAAGAAGAACTATATTAGGCATGATAGCATTTTCAAATTCTAACAGAAGGCCACAAATACAGCATAAATTCTCTGTCCCATTGAATTTTGGTGTTTTCTACAGCTAAATAGTAAGCAAGTTCAAGCATTTGAGGCTTGTTAGATTTTGAAACTACTTTTCAAGAACGTATTTACAGTTGTGGAAGATAAGGAGAATTAAAAGGAGATGACTAATCAGGAGGTTAGTAAGGCTTTTTCTAACTAATAAGTTGGTAGCTGTGTTTGGGAACCTGATTGTTACTTTCAATGAACAAGTTTCCGAATGGTGAATGGCGTCCCCTCATCCTGGTAGTGCAAATATGTATATGTCAGAGCACTGAAATGACACCATAAGTACCATAACTAAATATTGCCACCCAAGGATAAGGTAGCTAGGTATCATTGATTTCTCTCAGTTTCAAAAACTACACATGATTATTTGTTGAATGTATAGTTTGGAGTTTGAAGCATATTAGGAGAGTATCATAGAATGGTTTGTGTAAACAAGGAAAAAATAACTTAATACCACTAGGCAGCACAAAATCAATAGTAAGAAACATGTCAAAGATGGAAAACAGTTCTTCAATAGACACATTTTAATGAAATAAAACAACACAAGGAAAAAAAAAAAACAATCATGACAGATGACTGGACTGCAAACAATTTTTCAATTTTGTGTCAAGTGAAGGAATAAAAAATGCTAAAAAGTTCTTACTTGTTTGCCATCAGGACTCCAGCTTAAAGCATATATGCTACCTTTGTGTCCATCTTCGGTAGACAATTCTCCAATCTTTTCTCCTGTTTTTCCATCATAAATTATACCTTTCTTGTCAGAGCTCACAGTAATGAACTTATTTCCATCAGGAGAAAAACGCACACAATTAACAAAGTTCGAATGTTCCCTGCAAATAAAGAAAGTTGACACTAATAATGTATACGGTTGCATTTGAAATGCATGTTAGTTCAGTTTTCATGTGCTTAAATCATCTAATTTTCATCTCATGAGAGAACAAAGGAACAAATAAGATGATAATTCATGAGACTCCAGTCTATTAAGCCAATGCATATAGGACTGGTTAGCATATGTAAAACCTACTAATATATTTGGAGAAAACAAACTTAACAACAGATGCCACATTTAGGGAGTCAAATATTCTTAAACAAACTGTTATAAGGAACAGGAAATAGCAAAGGGGTTGTATTGCATCACAAGCATACATCAGTTTTATTAGTAGCATAAATAGAGAAAAAGGGTCCAAAGATAATATGAAACTACAATGTAGTCCAAAGAAAAGGTAGCAAGAAACTAGTACAAGATGGAAATACTTATTAGTAGCCAACTCTAACTTTACCCTAAACTTGGATATTTTTGAAGGATTAATCTTCCTCACTTAAGCAGGTAGGCCAAATGACCCCACAAAAATCTAGAATGCATATGCATATGACAAGACAAAACAAAACTTTTGGTCATTTTATATCTATACTTTTACATCAATGAAACTCATAATCTACATGTTTTCACTTAAAGAATAAGAATCATGATCATATTCTTCTTGGAGCGCACTCTCTCTCTCTCTCTCTCTCTCTCTCTCTCTCTCTCTCTCTCTCTCTCTCTTCGTTATCCCACCTCTTATCTGATTTTGGTGGACAGCAAGACATATAAACATTTGAGATCCATTTACCTCAAATTACAATAATGGAAATAATATAGAAATCTAAACCTACAAGCTGCAAAAATTTAACACGTCATAAATTATTGTAACCTATAAAGTCATCAAGGTTTCAAAAACAAAAATATCACTTTAAAACATATTTATTTCCCTTTTTTCACCATAGTTTTAGATTCTTCAAATAATTTATATTTGGATAAATATAATCAGTGTACTTCAACTTTTTTTTTAGTTTCATTTACTAGTTTGTCACTGCACCTTGTGAAATAATACGTGGCACATTCATTCTCACATATTGTAGAATATAATATTATATTAACATTCCATGAAATTCATAACAACAGCTAGTTTTTTAACTGAAAGAGGACATTTGGATAAAATGGAATATGTAGAAGTAGAATGGAAAAGGATAATTATACACTTTCTTAGAGAACACTTGGCAAAAAGATGCCAAAATCTTGTTGTCTGAGTTGATCAAGTTGGAAGTGATCTAGATGCCTGGCATATTGACAGCTTGATGACTCTGAAGCAGTTTGACACTTCAGCAACTTAGTAATGGGTTGACAATTTAGAAGCAAACCCACAATGAGATAACTCGAATGGGGTTCAGATTTCTTAGGAAAACATAAGTTGCACTCTTTTCCCTGAGACAAAATTGTCCTGCCAGATATTTATGGTTGATGACAATTGTCCCCGAAGATACAACGACCATATCTCAAAATAGGAACACTCTAACTCTTGGATCCTTCGAACCTTCAATACTTCAAAACTTCTTAACTTCGAACCTAAATAGTGGATTTTGGGCTCGAAATTTGGCGAATAAGGGTTCCCTATGCACGCATGGCCACCGAGCCTGATTCCGAGTCCCGAGTCAAAAGTTATGGCTCCCAGAAGATTGCATTGTCGAACCCGCATCAAAGTGAAATCAAACAAATAGAGGAAAAGACGGTCCCCCTCCCTTGGGGCTATTTGTTGTTGCCAACCAAGTGCTAAGGGTGTTGTGCATGGCAAGTCGAAAGTTGTTGCTATACACAACACGCATTCCACTAGAGGTCACACCCTCCAACTTGGGTAGCCAACGTGGTTGGCACAAGGTTGGGCCTACCATATGGGTTGCGTGTGTGAGCTTTCTTGTGGTGTATTCACCGGTTGAGATAGTTTCACAATCCCTGCAAGGATATTTCATGCATGTGCATTCATGTGATACTCAGAGGCTTTATATTTATCCATTTTCTCGTATGTTTGTGTGTGCCCCGGGTAATTATGAAATTAGGCATACCTATGGGTTTGCATCTTGTTCCTTTGCACCATGTTAAAGCTTGAGCCACTAATGATGTGTGGATGATTTTCTCAAGTATCTCTTATTGGACATTAATTTCTCATTCACAAACAAAAAATGATTTGAAAATTTTAGACAAACAAAGCTCAAAATAGATCATCCATGTTCAACAATTTTTGGACTAACTAACAGATTTCTACTAGATTAATTGATTACAGAAAACCCAATTTTCCAAAACTTTCATCAAGAATATGAAGAATATGCTTATTTTCAAAAAAAAAAAAAAATGAATGTCTTCAAATGTGGTAATCATTCTGACTTTTGATGATGAAAGTTATGTGAGCTACTCTTTCTTGTATTGAAGCGAAGAGGTCTTGGAAAACAACTAGTAGCTAACAAGTTTGAGGTAAGACTATGATACGAGCTAGCAAAAGGAACAGTCATTGCTTGTGCATTGTCCATAATATAGTCAAAGCAAACCTCTGGGAAAGCTTGAATTTAAATGGGGGCCCTTCATAAAAGTTCACCAAGAAATCTTCACCGCATGTGACAATCCGGAATGGTCTAGTTGGCTTAAATGCACAACTCAATACCCTTCTTGAATGACCATCGAACTCGCCAACAGTGCTACCCGAGTCCCACCTACACGAGAAAAAAAAAATCGCAGTCCTAAAGAATTAGCACAAAACCAATGCTATTCTACTTGGAGAAACTTAATATACGAAAACAGTCGGTTTCAAGAACGATTCCCCAGTAAGATGGATAATCTTCTTCCCCATTTTCAATTCTCAAACATAAATCTCATGACTAAACTAAAAAGCTCACATGAAAGCTCGCACGAACGACTTGCCCTTGCCGTCCCCGGATGCAACGATGCGGAGGCCGTCAGGCGACCACTGGAGGTCGTCAATGCGCCCGGACAAGACGCGGAACTCGTTCTTAAGCGCGCGGTCGCCATATCGCCCCCAGATCCGGACGGTGCCGGAGACGTCAGCTGAGGCGACCCACTCACCGTTTGGTGAGAAGCGAGCCACAGTAGTCGGGTACCCGTGCTCCCCATAGATAGACACATCCATAGGGGCGTCGAGGCGCCGGATGATCACCGCCCGCCCATTGCAGTAGGCAATCGTGTCGGTCCGCGGATCCCCGGAGATCAATATTCCCCGACCGCGCTCCGTCGACGGCACGCACGCGTACGTCTCCTTCAGCTCCGCCATTTCCGTCGCGAGTGATCTAATCCAATGAGCGAGCGAGGAAGGAAAGCCCTCGTTGATGCTATTGTGGAAGACGATCGTGGACAAGGATCAAATACGTTGCTCCGAACACGCAATTGTCGTCGGACGCAATCAAATAGCTGCCAATCGCATTTGGAAGAATGGGGCCCAGCCCATTTCGGTTTCGTCTCCACTCATCACAATGCAAAGTTAACGTGAGAAGGTACGCGTGGTGCGCGACAGAACGTGAAGGTCGGGTGCTTCCTATTTTTGGAACATGCTTTGACCGCGAGGTAGCTTGATTCGTTGAAAGCTTTCATATCTCCACTTGCAGTTTAGTCGCAAACAGCGGATCTTTCAAGTTCGGAGCGTCACTGGCTGATTATTTCTTCATATTGGATCAAGCCCATAGAAAGGAACATGGCCCGAATGGGGCAGGAAGGACCCGAAATGGCTTGATCCAGTTTAGCCCGACCGATCTGAGGCAGTGCGAGTTGGGCAACACGTATGTATAAACTTACTATTGTTTATAATTGTGTAGCTATACAGTCGCATTGCAATTTTGTGATCTCTTTTGCTGCGTGCATAGTTTGTGGGATAGTGATCTTAGATTAATTTGGGATTAGGATTATCAGTCACGATTGAATAGGTAGGATTAAATCTTTAGGGTCCGAAGCCTCTAGAAAAAGCTCATAAGATAATTCAATTTATATAGTAAAAAATATTGCTTCTTATTAGAATACAAACTTAAAAAACAATTTAAAGACATGTTTATTGGGCAGAATACAAAACTCATAATTTTAAAGCAATAAATATATATATATATAGAGAGAGAGATTTGATATTATGTCCGACGTTTCGTGTCCGATTTGTGAGCGACATCCGATATGGATGATCTGATAAGGCAAAACTTAATTTTTTTTTAATCCCTCTCTCCTTCTCTCATCTATATACAAGTTAAGAAAAAAAAAACTGCAACACGTTGTTGCAGTTAAAAAAAACTGCAACACGTTGTGCAACAACGTGTTGCAATTAAAAAAATATATAATAACGTGTTGAAGTTAAAAAAAATGGCAACGCGTTGCAGCTAGTTGCAAGTAGATGCAACAACGTGTTGAAATTTTAAAAAAAATTAAAAAAAAATTACGATACATTGTTGCAGCTACTTGTAAGACTCAAAAAAATTTTAAATATATTTTTTTAATTGAATTGTTACATATTACACTTGGTAACAAATGAATATCGCTAAATAAGTTTTGATTTAATATATTACGACGAGTCTTATAATTCAATCTGAGTAAAAAAACTATACACTCCATTTTAAAAAAAAAAACATTCCAAATGCTACCGGATGGTTTTGATACTTCGGGATCTTGATTTTGTAAACCAGGTTGCGTGTTCCCATTTTAAAGCTAATATTTTTAATGTTTTTCAAGATTAAACGTCCTTTTTAATAATTCAATTGCTCCGACACGAATTAAATAGCTTGGCCTCTTTATCAAGTATACGTGAAGCAGTGGATGTCCTTTCGTGACGGTGCTGTTATGGTATAGAAGGTTATCCTATAAAATATTGAGGATGTCTGAGTATATATATTTTTTTATATCTTAACTATTTATATTAATAATTAATAATTATTCATAATTTATTTTTTCTTGAAACATATTTACAGAGATGCTAGAACCAACGAACCATTTAAAATAAATAAATAAATAAATAAATAATTGAGGCACACGTGAAGTAGCGGATCAGATCGGAAGGTATTAATCGCAGGCACGCTGTGATTGTCGACGACCATCTGCTTGAAACACGTTATATGGAAATCTATCAGTCAGCCATGCATGCATGCTCTTCCCCTCCTAATATTAAGTATGGAACGCCTTTAATTTCTCCCAGTTGCAACTAACAAGCCAAACATCCTCGCTCTCAAAACCACCAGTCTTCAGTCAACGCTGGAGCTGCAACACCCCTTCCCAATATTCCGTATCCTCGATCTCATTAATGGCATATAAATAATGAACTTCCCTCACTCTATCCCAATCTGATCATGTGTGCAGTCTCTCTTGTTCTTCACTACGGCGGCCTATAGATGAGATGAGGAATCCCTGTTGCGATAAGCAAGAAACCAACCGGGGAGCCTGGTCCAAGGAGGAGGACGAGAAGCTCATCAACTACATCACCATTCATGGCGAAGTCTCCTGGCGTTCCCTCCCCAAAGCCGCAGGTTTATTTATTGATCGATTGTTAGTCGATCGTGATGTAATATACGAATTAGTTGAATTAATATACACAAGCTAACTTTGTAATATATGACTATGATCGTTCAGGACTACTTCGATGCGGCAAGAGTTGCAGACTTCGGTGGATCAACTACCTTCGGCCCGACGTCAAGCGGGGGAACTTCCAGGAGGACGAAGAAGACCTCATCATCAAGCTCCATGCATTACTTGGAAACCGGTAATTGTTAAGAGTTGTTGCTGAGGTCTTGGATATATTCGAAATCCCCTAGCTAATACATGTTTAATTAATATGGATAATTAGGTGGTCGTTGATAGCTGGGAGGTTGCCGGGGAGGACGGACAACGAGGTGAAGAACTACTGGAATTCGCATCTAAGGAAGAAGCTGATCAGAGGGGTGGGCATCCACCCTAACTTCCACCGCGTGACGTCGCAGGGGCTGGTGCAGCGCCGGACGTGGCTGAACGGCTCAACTGACGGCGACGACACGGAGTGTAGCACGGCCGATGTGGTGGCCATGAATTCTGAGAAAGCTCATCAGTGCAGTAATTATGGCGTGCCTGATCTCAACCTTGACCTGACCATCGCCATGGCTTGTGATCAGAAGAAACCAGGAACTGAACCATTGATCAGTGATACTCAACAGCTCGATGAAGAGTACTCTGGTTCTGCGAAGCCGACGCTACTTCTATTCCGATGACACTGTATTCAGATCGTTCGTGTATGCTATGGAATATTAATTAGATGGATGAAACTACAAACAATAATACAGTTTTAGTTAAATCTATAGAAAATTCTAAGATTGATTTATTTTAGCTGGCTGCTTTTAATTTGTATCATGTAATTAAGGTGTTACATATAAACATAAGCTGTAATAGTTTTGTTTTCTATGTTTATTTCAAATAAAGAGCAGTGTGAGTGATAATTAACCAAAGAATTAGAGGTAAAGAACTAGTATATTTGGGTGGTAGAGAAAGAACTTATATATCAAAAGCACTGACCTATATTTATTTATCATCCTATATGTATACATAATTACATATGAGCAAAGTATAATTTAATTAACAGATATTTTGTTTGGTCTAAGTGTATGATTTAGTCATAAATAAGTTAGGTTTATAAGTTTGTCAGTAAAACTTAAGAGTTTAAATTTGTATACTGATAATTAACCTTGCAAAGGTAAAAACAATGTAAATATAATATCTGTATTTTTGTATGAATATATACTAAGGCAATCATATTTGTTCTTGTCTGTAAGCGAACAGTCGGACACCAGGAAACTCGTCGTCCACATGGATCCGTGAGCTGCTAACGGGGCTGCTATATGATTCCTGCGCACCACAAGCTCGAAGAAAACGTTAGCAACCAAACAGAGAGAATCCTCTCCGTGTTTGGTCCTCTGATGCTCAAGTTAGCCCACTGATATAAAAAAATATTTTAGTGGAAAAAAATGGTGTCAAATGATCTGTTGCGCGTACCT
>JBAMIB010071508.1:0-14995 GCA_037177415.1 Kaempferia rotunda
GTTGGTATTTTTTATTTTTTTAAATTTGATTCATAATTTTAATTTTTTATAGTTAAAATTTAATTTACTAATAAAATTAAGTTTGTTAATAAATTAAAAATATTTATTAGTTATATTTGATTGATATTTTTTATATTCTAAAGTATATTTAATATTGTATTAGTATTTCTTTCTGAATTTTATTATTTTTCTTTCTTTCATAATTATCATTTTTATACTATTTTTATATTATTTTTACTGTTCCACAAATTATTGTATATAATATTTTAAATTTTACTAATAAAGAAGTGAGGTTTGATATAAGATAAAGTTATTAGTTAGTTGATTATTACTTCTAATTATATTAATAATCATGGGTGAAATTGTCCTTTTAAATTTTACTAATAAAATTAAATATCTCTAATAATATTTTTAATATTTATTTTTTAAAAAATTAATTTTTAAATTTTTTTAGCCTAGGCCTCCAGAATAATCTTTAGCCTTGGCCTGCATAGGAGAATCTTGTTTGTCAACTTGGCGTTTCCTTGGTTCTTGGCCAAAGGATTGATTTCTGATGTACTTTTTTGAACTCTTTCTTTCCTTTATATTTCCTCTGAGTCGCCACCAACTCGGAGTAAATTATGACTCTGTAAGGAGAAGAAAGAGATGAATGTTCCATTTTTTTGTTGCCAACTTGAATGATTAGATTTACTAGAGGGAAAGGTGAATCATGGTGCATTTGTTTTGGGCGAGATTCCACTGCAGTTGCGGCTTTTGATGCCTGTAAAGTGAGTGATGATGACACCAAAAAGTGTACGTCTGTTTATATATTCCATCAAACCTGTTGGTTAGTTAAATGTAATAAAATAGTATGAGGTTGATTGAGCTTGTTGTGTTCATGGGTCATTAATTGAAGTCAATGTACATTCTACTAAATGTAAAGTTAAAGTTTAATGAGAATCGAAGACATGCTTATCTTGTTGCCATGATTGACAATCCAATATCCCCTCGGGGCGGTATAGTTAAGACATATGAGATTATCACATGATTGAGACCAAGGACGAGTTTTAGAACATCAATTGAAGTTAAACATCACTTAGCTTACCATTATGACGTCTAATATGTCATCTAGCCATTTACATCGCTAATACTCAGTTCGAAGTCTCTACCATCACAGTAATCCTCGCAACTGCACATGGCCTCTACCTTCACTACCTCTGAGCCACCAATGTTGCTCTCCTCTAGTTCACCCATGCTGAAACTCAGCTACACCTCCACCAGCACCACCTCCAGTGCTTTATCAGGGAAAAGAGAGGCCAGACAGAGGAGCATGAGGACCTACGGCTGAAGATGGCAAAGCAGATGGCCGCAAAGGGGAGACAAGGTGACTTCACCAGAGTTCCGCTGCCATCAATCTCTCCACTTGCCTCGCCTCACATTTTCTGCTTCGAGTAGTGTCTGACAGCACAAGTTCAATTGTATTGTAATACGTTTAAACTCTGAAATCTTGGAGAGAAGTCAATCTAGTCCATAAACCAACAAACCTTTTTATTGAAAAAAGAATCCAAAAATAAATTAATACAGAAACGTGCAAGTAGGCAATGCCTTTTTTGTGTGTGTGCAGGCTCATTTTTGGTGGACAAATTTACAGCACCTGCACGGCGTTTGATACCAACTACCTGTAGCACACATGCTTGATATATCATCTGTTCTTAGTATAGGGAGTTGTTACAATACCAAGTCAAATAAAATGACAAAAGGCATTGACATAGCAGGAGGCACACTTGAGAGTCATTGCATCACACTACGTCCTCCATTGTTACAGTTCTTAAATGATCAGCAGATTTGGCCCTGGTTCCAGCAGGTACCCAATTGTTATCAATAGGGCTGATCATCTACAAATTCACAGGGGGCTTAACCTGGAAGTTCAACATGTAAATTGACATTAGCAGCTCAGAACTGAAAATACATGCTGGAAGAAAAACAAACTGTTCAATTTCTCAAAATTCCAGTGACACCGTAAACCAGTGCGCAAATGATATCTCACTGAGGTTGATGGCGAGTAAGAGATTGGGACATTGGGTTCCAATCGGAAAAAAGGTACGACTGCTACTTCAAATAATTAAGTAGAAAAATAAAACAGGACAGAATTTTTCTCAATTTCCAAAGATGAAATAGATATATATATCTATCAATGGAAAAAAAGAACAGTGGCACAACACGTATAGAATAAAATACATAAGATCAGGAAAACTACTGTGGAGAAAGAAAATGTTTTGGCATTCATATCGACCACCACACTTGACTCTAAAGCATAACCAAGTATTAAAACTCACAAGATACTTCATGATGCAATCCAAGAAGAGGGTGCACTTGTTTTTGAAGAATACGTGGACTTGGTATTGAAGATGAGTTTGCCTAATATGAAAATGGGTACACCTGCTATTGAACAAAAAAATGATGTATCTTATGCTGAAGAATAGGTGTACTCAGGATTCAGGAAGAGCATCTGGTATAATAAAACCATACCTCCCTTCATGCAAAGCTTCATGAAGAGGATTGCACCTAAGTTTTGTTTGTGCACAGATGTGCATAGTTTCATTATTATAACTCCTAGAACCATATAATAATTGGAGTCTTCATCTATGCCTTCCCTATCCATATTAAATACCGACACTTGGACACCAACAAATGAACTCCACATATCTTTAATGATCACATAGATAATTTTTTAGAAATAGCTATGTCTAACACTTGGATTCACGCCTGTACAGGATATTTGTACCTGAGTTTGATAAATATATTTGCATCATATTGATGCCAACGGAAATGGAATTAAGGTGTCAAATAGAAGTAAAATTGCAATAGGTACTGTTGAGGGATCATTCAAAGAGAAAGGAATCCATGTTTAGTTCTTAATAAATGCTCAGCTCCCAATGCCACTTCTTTTTGAAAATCTGCAACTTGGACAAAGTTCAAAGATATACTCAGAGCCTTAGCAAGAAAGTAACGCTTTTTTACAAGACAAATTAAGATATAGTATAAACCTGTAAATGAGAATTCAACCAACATCTTAACTAGAACAGGACTTTGAAGTCAAGTTTTGAAGAAAATTAAGCAATGTAAAAAACCTATAATGAGTGTTTATTCAATAACTTGACTTGATAAAGATTTGCAATTAAGTTTTGGATGTTTGATGATCTTACCTTGAACAACAAGTCATGTGCAATATGCTCCCAAGGCAATGAGATGGACATCAGGCAACACTTGAGAGGTAGAAGTTCAAGGTCAGGTTGATTATTAGGCGAGGAGGCAGCATAAGCCTGCTTAGCTAACACAGAAGCAGCTGATGCAGCTCTGTGGAGAATTGTTGCTAAGCTGATACCTGAACCTTTACTGGATAATTGAGCTGTTGAAAGAAGATCCGAGTGTTGATTGCTTTGATCTACAAAAAGCAAAATCAACAGTTACAATTACTTTTGCCATTACAGGGCAACCACCTTGTGTAAGGTTTTCCAAACAGAATAATTTTGTGTAACACATTTCAATGGCAACTGATTGTGACTCCTTTTTAGATGTGTATTTAACTAGAAATTTATTCTTTTTTCAATTCAAAATATTGCTTTAAATAGACCTGGAATAATATGGTCACCGAACAAATTAAATAAGGATTTCTAACCAGCTATTCCAGAAACAGCAACTTCAACTTCCCCGCGACCTCCAGGACCTCTCATGTAAATCCTGTCAGTTTTTGGCTGACCATGGCCCATTGACAGAAGGCTTCCAAATCTAGACCTTCCAGCTTAAGAGAAACCATGAAACTCTCAGTGAATATACAATTGATCAATGAAGACGCGGTATTAAGAATTAACATGAAGAACAAAGGCAAAATAATTCAAGATCAAGCATGACAAGAAGACTGAGTTGTTGAATGTTATGTAGGCACACATCATTTTGTTTTTGGTAAGATCACGCCTCTAATCAATCATGGAAATGCGTTTTCTCACCTTAATAGCAAGAGATTACAACAATAGCAACATAACATAGTATCTTCACAAAATGCAAAAATAATTTGAAAATTATCTAGGATCCCTAAATAATAATGTGCCATCTTATGGAAGTAGAGCATGGTCTTATCACCATACAAAGTCATCTTTAGCAATTTTCTAATAGAGTGATAATAATGTGTCACCATAACCAACAGGTTACCTAACACATGGATTCAGACTTCCATGATCCTACATGCATTAGGACTCATCAAAGGGGTCAAACTTATAATATGGTTGGGGAAAATATCAATCTACAAAGTCAAAATTAATTTATTAATAGAAATATAATATAACCCATTAATCTAATATCATCTAATATAATTACCCATTAATCGTGTCAACAAATATAATTTCATATTAACTCTCAACACCCCTTGGCATGCTAAAATTGACATAATAATTTTGTTATATATATAGTTTGTCTTTACACGAGATGATATTCAAACTGTGGCATTCCAGATGGAAAGCAAAAGTTGAGTTTAACTATATAGTTATATAGTTGTGTTATCTTTTTCTTCTTCATCACTTTCCTCCTTTCACCTCCAATTTATCACTGGCACCATACATTGAAATGTCGGCATGACACCGAAATAGTATTGTTCCAATCAAAGACCGAAACATCGGCACAGTTCAAGATTTCGAACTAGAGTGAGCCATTGATGAGGAAGATGAGAACTAGGCAGGCATATTGAGGTGATCCAGGTGGTACAATGGTGCAAATCAAGAATGGTTGTTTACATGAGTCCTTGCTAATGTCCTTAGTTTGTTAAGTGGGAGGTGAAGTTCTAGCAGATTAGCACCTAATTTACATGAGGAACCCAATGTTACTTAAGTCCATACATGCAACTTAGAAGGACAAGGAATTGATGTACCTTGAACTTAATCTTGTCAATGGACTATCCATGTTTATATCATATTGGCACTCAGAGTCGGTTACAGTTTTCTAAGCTATAGGAAGTTAACATGGTAACCGCACTAGCTAAAGATGTGGTGGGAGTTACCACTGGAGAGGGAACTCAATGTGATGTGAAGATGGATAACATCCCATTTAGTGCACCGGGCAGCTCAAGCTTGGTGACTCTAGTTAGTGAAATCCTTTGTAAATTAAGTGGCAACGGTCCAAAGGATCTGAAGGGATTATGGTAACAGGTGCCGAAGGTGATAGAGAAAAGGGATACAATGAAAGAAATATAAAATAGGGATTAAGAAGTACAATATTACTGGAAAGCTCCCAGTGAAAATTAGTTCTCACAGACAATTTCACAAATATGGCTTCAGATGATTTGTTAATGAAAGAATAATAGTACGAACTTCATAATCTCACAATCAAATACATCCATAAGAAAACAAAAGATAACTCACCATCATATGCTTCTCTAACCATCTGATAGCTAACAAATCCTGAGAAGAGAGTAAGCTGCAGTAAAAATAGTCTTGTCAAAGATTTTACCAACACATTATGGAGCCAAAGTAACTAGCAAATAAGCTACCACTATGAAAATCTCCCAGTTTAGTGACGGGATTGCCGACGGAATATTAGTAGCCATCGGGGAGGCACGCGACAATTAAATTAAAATAGCCTGTACCGACGGAATCCGGACTCCGTCGGTAATACGAAGAGGTATTACCAACGGAACCCAGATTCCGTTGGTAATACTACAGAATTACCGACGGAACACTTGTTTCGCCGGAACACTACCTAAATTCGTCGATATGAATTAGAGGGCAAATAAAGGCATGACAAAGTCTCCTCCTCCTCCTCCTCCTCCTCCTCCTCCTCCTTTCAATGAAGAAGCTCGAGCATATGGTCACAAATTGTCCAAAGAGCAGAAAGGAGCAAGCGGTGGTTCTTGCAGTGGTTGTGCCTACTCAGAAAGTAATGTCCCTGATGCTAATAAAGCTAACTTGGAAGCTCGTAAATTTTCTAAAGGGATTATTAGTGTATATGAAACAAAAGCAATCCTTTGAGTCTACATCACATCTCTTTCCAGCAGCAGATATAACACATTTGGGTATGCCACACATCATGAAATGTTGCGTTTGCATTGCACGTGTAAATATATGTTTCTCCCATAAAATGGTGCAAGTTAACAAGTAGCAGCAAAATTAAGGGAAACTACAAAGTCTGGGGCAATTTTGACCATACAAAGCTAGCAGCATTTTGAAAAAGCAGTTGAATTTTGCAGGGGAAAAATGGAAATTTCTCTTAATTAAAACCAAAGTTTAGATAATGTAGTAATGAACTCAGAACAAAATGTGATTAACATAATGAAAATAAAACTACCTAAAACTTTAATTCACCAAGGATATATATTACAAGATATAACTATTACAACTTCAAAATCAGCTAAATCTCCAATTAAACATTCCACAAAAAAAAGTGAACTCCAAGCTGTAGAAGAATTTCTATTGGATCATAAAGTGTGTTCCATGAACATTCTCAACTGTAGAAGAAAATGCAATTGATGCAAGTAATGAAAAGAGATAAACAAAGGAGAGAAAGGTGCAAGCAAAACCGTACAATTACTCAACATTATCCAGCATTACAATATGTAATTAAAGAGCACAGGAAGTGCAATTTCTAAATCATCCCTCTGATGACACCCACTATTTTATCTTGCCTACCAGTTAAGGCAACATCAGAAAGTTTCTACTAGTTTTCCTTAGAAGGAAAGAATTACATAATGAATAGAGGGTGGTCCTTTTTTGGACAAGTGTTGCTAAATATATATTACACAAACAAAAGAAAGAACCAAAAGTGGGATCGAAATTTTAGGTAATGCAAAAATAGGAAATTTTCTATTAAGATTTAAATATATAGATTGGGTAAATTGTTAAAAGGTCAAAATTTTGGAAAAAAAAAATGTTCATCGAAACTAAGAAGTAATCGTACCAATGACAGACTACAAAATATATCATTCAAGTTTTGTCAATCCATGTTGGCTTGGTATGTCCAAGATTCTTGCTCATGTACAAATATTAATCAGACTTAGGTATATCTGATTATGGAAGTAATCAACCATTCAGTAGACCAAATTCTGTTAGGATCTCGTGTAAAATCACGTCAAGCCCCACGGCGAATGGCCCGTGGGTTACCCTTGTTATAGTGACTGGGAAAAAAGAATATCTTACCCACAGCGCTTCTCTACCTATGTTTCTTATACATCAATGAATTTGCTTACAATTAGGTCCTAAAATTTCCTTCGTGCTTGCTCAAAGATATTATGAAAATTCAACTTATTACAAATATACTCAGTCTGAAAAATCTTAAGGTAACTCAATCCTAGAACATCATAAGGGCTTGATTGACAAATTCTGATAATAAGAGTTAACAAATGATGTGGAAATTTCATTAGATTGCATCTCCTCTTTGATGAAGTGGCAATTGTTTTTCTCTTATGAAACATTGGGTTAGATGGCATATGCATGAAACTTTATCGTCCCAGTGCAACTTCATTAGTTCTGTAAGAGCATTCCCCAACTAGATTCATAACCTCATGCTCTGCCCTTGCACTCAATATAGAAAAGATAGTCAACTTCTTAATCTTCTAAGAAATCATCTTCCAGAAAGATGAAGCAGCCCAATGTGGGTTGTATGTCTATATGAGAACATGCTCAGTTGATATTAGTGTACCCCACAATCAAAAGTCGATCTCAATCCTGATATAGAAGACATTTTCCTAAAGTGTTCTTTAAATATAGTAGATTTGCAAAGGTTATCTTAAAATGATCATGGCATAGAGCCTTAATAAACTAGGCCAACTAACACACCATGCTAATTGAGAATAATGTCTGATATTTTACTATAAGTTAAGTTTCAAACCAGTCTTCTGTAGCTTCTTGGATTAGTGAATGACTTTCTTTGTCCTAACATCAGTTTGACATTCTGATCCATAAGTATCAACTGACTCAGCTCTTAATATGTAAATCTCCTCCAAGCAGGCCACCACTATATCAACAAAATATCTCAAGTCACTAAGATCCTTGGTCTCATAAGTGTTGACAAATATAGACGTTCATCCTGGTAATCCTTACAAGATCATCACCAGCTATGATGATATCATCCAAATAAAAGATAAGAACATACTTCCTACCTAGAGAGGTAACAAAGGAGAACAAAACTAAATTTACCAATCCTTGCTCTCAGAGATTGGTTTAGATTATTTAGGAAGTTCTTCAATTTACATAGACCATAAGAAGAATATGCTTCCCAAATAGAGAGGAGCGAATTTCTAATCTAAGATACATGTATATACCCATGTATGCTTATCCAAAAGGTGAAGGAAACACTACAATATGGTTGCCAAGGTGAGAAGTCAGATTAAAGAATCTTACCCCACAAAGGAAAAGGTGTCTGAGTAATCCACTCTATAAACTTAAGTGTATCCCTTCTCTGTTAATTGATTTTTCAATCAATCCACGATACTACTAGGTGGTGTATTCACTACAAAATGTCATTTGCAACCTACTACAAACTTGTTAAAAGGAGAAGACGTCAGATCCCATATAGCATTCAAATGTGAGGCCTGTATCTCGTCAATCATACACTAACTCCACCTTCAATGTTAAGTCTCTAATATAATCCTACAAATAAAGTATGAAGCAAAAAAAACTGAAGGTAGGTAGCATAAGAGAGAAACTAGTTGTTTGGGCCAGTAAATAGAGCAACTAGTTGTTGCCTAAAAATACTTCCTATTATTCACTGGTCAAATCAAGGACACCACACATGCAGGAGGAACTATTTAAGATTCATTATCCATTACTGGAGGAGATAGAAAGAAAATTGCACATCAAGTTGGTCCATTGAGAGGCAAGGGTAAGCACCTAGTTAACAAGTTGGTCCAGGATGCAAATCAGTAGGTCTTGCCCGAGTTGTAATATATCCCATAGGAGTATCTGATATTGCTATTGGCCTATATTAAGCTTACAAGCATGCACCAATATTAGATGAGAAGTTATTTATAAAAGTTTCTTTCCCCAACATGGCACAGTCAGCATGTCAAACACCTTTACTTGATGCGTCAATTCAGAACTTTAAATTGGCATGAATATCACCCTATATGATAATAAAAGATGTAAGACCAGACATGTACACACATAAGAAATGATTGCATTATATTGCAGCATAAGCATACAAGCAGTTAAAACCTGTGAAGGTTTGTCTTGTTCAGAATCTTTGTCAGCATCAACAAGCCTACTAGAGTTGAACTCTGGGACATCCGAGAGATCATTGTCTGATGGGAAAGCTGCCCCATTGTGTGCATTGAGAAGTACACAGTAACAGTGATCTCTTTCTGACAAAACCTAACCAAATTGAAATTAATAATTGCTTCGAAAATTTTGAGTGGAGCAAGGCAGCATGTGGAAAGAAACAATTTGATTAAAAGAACAAGTAAAATAAGATTGTACAAAAACCAACTATTCCAAATCTTGAGCAAATTAATAGCAAGATTAAGAACCCACTGTCAATGTGTGAGAAAAACATATACATGAGGATATTAGTAGAATAACAAAACTCAATCTGCATCTTTTGGTTAAGATAAAGGAATGCGACTAAATTTTGGCAAAAAAAAAAAAAACAACACAACATCAAGTGTTCTTAAGTTGGATTTTGGTTCTCCTCATGTCCTTAGGTTTCTGTTCCTTTTATATTTTTATGTATATTGGACTTTGATTTCAAACAAATATTTGAAAAATCACTCAGGTCAAATGGATTTTTTTATAACTTGTTAATCATCTTTTGAGGTTTTAAAGAAATTTTAGTAAATAAATCTGGTTAGGAATAAGGGAAATTATGCCTTACTACCCTAGCTTCCTACGAATATATATTACTAATCAATAAGGAATATTACATATTAAAGGGGAGCCTTGGCGCATCAGTAAAGTTGTTACCATGTAACCTTATGTTCATGAGTTCGAGTCACGAAATCAACCTATTGCAATGCAAGATAAATGGGACCCTGCATTGGCGAAAGTTTCATGTATCGAGTTGCCCTTCAAGCAATATTACATATTCACTCTTACAATTTTATCTCTTTAGAATTTAGTGCATAATACCATAACACACCCCTCAAATTGGTTCAAATATATTACAGAAGTTTAACTTATTATAAATGTATTCAACCCTAGGTCACATTAAAAATTTAGTCAATAAGTCTGTTAACTAATCATTTGAGCTATAAATGAATGGAGGATAACATTTCATTGCTTTTTCTTTGTGATAAGTGACAAAAAAAAACTTCAAGTGACAATTGATCTCTCTTAAGAAACATTGGGTTCGAAGTTGTACGCATAGTGACTTGAATGTGACAATCCAACTTCAATGGCTTTGTAGATGCATATCCTAAGTCAATAGTTGTGTAAACCAAGACAATCTCCCATTTAGCTAAGGTACAACAAGAATAACCAAGCTTTTATCCTACTAAGTAGGATTGACTATATGGATCTTTATATATCATTGGGTTCAGTCCCCTACTATTATATCATCTATATTTCAATGAATTTTACCTTGTTTTATCATTGCTAACTAAGTTTTTTTTGGGTCTCCCTCTTCCTCGATTAATGAGTGTATTTGTCACAATCTCATCGTCTAACAGAGATATTTATTGGACACCTAACTACATGTCCATATCATTTTAAACGTATCTCTCGAAGTTTTCCCTCAATAGGCACAACCACATTTAGCTAGTCTTGTGGCATTATATTCTACCTCTACACTTCTTCACACTTGACCTTGATACAATTGTCTTCTTTTTACCTCCTAAGAGGAAACATCATATAGAAATAGATGATCTATTTATATAATATGTATCCTCTTCATCCAAATACTTGTCAATCTGCATTAAAATATGTTAATACTGAATGATTTTCAACACTCTTAGTCAGTTTTATTGAAAAAGAATTGATCTTAACTTTCCAAACTAAGCTTCGTCAACTTACATACAAGACTAGTCTCCCCAAGAGAAACAAGCCTATCCTCTATACATAGCTCCTCAGAAAGATCAATATGAAGGAAAACATTCTTAATGTTAAGTTGATGAAAAAGCCAATAGAGGATAGCAGCTAGCAACGAGGGATAGGAAAAGACAAACTGATGTAATCTTGGCCACCAAAGAAAATGTATGCATATGATGAACACCATAAACTTGAGTATTTCCGAGACACGAGACATGGTTAGTAGAAAGGCCTATTACCTAGGCATCAACGTCATACAAATAGGAGCACAAGGCTCAAGGTCAATTGAGGACGAGAAAAGCTTGGAAAGACTATTCTTGGATCTACACAAGCTCTAATATCGTGCGCGCGCAGAGCACGGCACGCACACACATACATATTCAATTTTACAACTTAGTCAGTAATACCATAGTCATACTAGACACAGTATTGCACAATAAAGATGATGATATTAGTAAATTTTAACAAATCAAACCCAATCCAATTCTTTTAGGTTAGGAGAAAGAAATGTAGCTCAACTTTTGGCCAAAAAACGTTGTTGCAATAAGAGTTCTTAAGTTAGATTTTGGTGTTTCCTAGTGTCATTAGGTTTTTTTTTAATTATTTTAATTAAATCAAAACTCAATCCAAAATAGTTGTTGTCGCCGTGTGGCCTAGAGCTCACGGATTCGAGTATCGGAAATAGTCTCTTGCAAAGCAGGGTGGGGTTGCATACAATAGAGCCTACCTCAAGACACTGACAAGAGCTTCTTGCAACGGACTGCCCTTAATTAAATTTAATGATTTCAAATATAATTTTTAAAAATCATTCAAGTCAAGTGAGTTACTTTTAACTTTTAATGTTGAGTTTTAAATCAAAAAATAGATAAATATATATTTTGTGATAATTTCTCATTTAAAATCCAAGCTGAGTGGGTGATTTTGGGTTTTGGGTCAAAACTTGAAACGTCGACACATTAAAAAAACTAACTCTTTGGGTTAAGGCAAATTATTGTTAGCATGTGAAAGGAATATGTTTTATCATTGTCAGATGGAGTTAATATGACATTTATAGGTATGCCTACTACATCAGAAAGGTTAAATGAGACATTAGATCTCATAAAGCCAAAAACTTTTTGTTCTCATGTTGAAGCATTTGTCATTTATCTAAGAAAGATCAGCGTTGATATTTACAACTATAAAGTTCATTGAACCAACATTTCTGATATCAACCATGACATTGAACAATTTGGGAATTTTTTAAAGAGAGAAAAATCATGCCAATTTAGTGAACTAAATGTCTTCATAGAACAAGGGAAAAAATCAGAATTTTAAATCAAACACTAAACCCAATTATTGAAAACAAACCAAATTTGAAATTTGAGCTAGCATAATTGTTAGTCTAGTTCTAAAATGTAAGAAGAGTGGTCAAAATGGAGTCAGTCAAGAAGATGCATTGTACTACATTTTTTCAGACAAAAAGAAGACAAATAATGATTTGTACCAACAGTTGAACCTAGACAAGCATCAAGTTAAGTCTTGGGCAAATGAAAATTGTTATAACAGAATAAAATTATGTTACCACAGCATCAAAGGTATCATCAAAATCATCAACTGAAAAACAGATATTTGGGTAGGCAGGCAAAGTTTCCACAGCCTGAAAATTAAAGATCAACATAAGAGGAGATAATGTTTGAACTTTGCACTTTGAACTATGAACTTGATAAGTAGGACTAACACTTTTAACATCCAAGTAAATACTAACATCTAGGAGCAATGAGAATCGATAGTCAAAGGACTAACCTTTCTGTGATCCAAGTGAAAGTTAACACGGCTAGGAGACGCATAGACAGTCTTTACCACCTGACCCAATAACTGTATGATTAATCATCAAGAAAAAAAGATGATCCTACAGGGAACTTTTAATCCCAATTTCAATAAACCGGAAAGACCACCAAAAAGAAAAGACATAATTAAAGTTTAACTAAAAGGTGTTCTCCCTTTTGTTATAGATAGTTAATGAATTGATTAATTGAAGAATATCATAAAGACAGTAATATAATAGATCTATGTTACTTAGAATAAGTAGGAGACCCTCACAGGTTAATATCCTACACGAGTGTGGATCCAAGTGTTTCTTATGGTTCTTGCCAAAAACTTTTAAATGGAATCGAACAGAATTTCAAATGTTCACACTAGGAGTGTTTTTGTCAATGAATATCCAGCTATTAAAGGAATGAAATGTATTACTTATTCTTTAGTATAGGTCATATATGTTGTTGCACACAGATGGGTTTATTGCTTGTGTGTACGCAGATGCAACATCCAGGAGGTCTTATTTTCATGCTTTGGTTGAGCATGAGACAGCCAGCTTATCTTTGTACATCCTTTGCCTGCATCCAAATGGATGGATAGTTTTGCACATAAGAATCTACCCCACAAGTCAGACATGCATAAGACGTGAAACTTTATGCACAAAATAAGCATTTTGTGCATACCAAGCAAACAACATTACATGTCTATCACCTTCTATTTCTGAGATGTTAAAATATTAGCATATATGAGGATGCCCAAGAACTAATTCAAAATTAATTGCATAAATGGAAAGAGTCAAAATTTCAAAGCACACTATTTTTACGAAAAAAAGGACTAAACATTAATGCAGAATATATAATAAGAGATTTCAAATTTGTTAACCAATTGAAATTTTTAAAAATCTAACATGAGCACGCACACCCAAGAGGCAAGAAAGAAAGAGTTATCCTTATTTGTACCTTGTATATGGATGATAGTGAAGTTTCCTGTCCACTTTGATGTTTCTCCAGATCTTGTTTACTTGTGAATGAATTGACCAAAATGAGCAAAAAAACAAAAACTTAATGGAATGAAATGAAATGGTTGAAAACAAATAATAAATAATATCATAACCAATAGAAAATTAATTAGCCATTAAGACGTGAAATAGTAATGTAGCTGTTGAAATATGAGAGGGATATGCACAGTAACATTGGATGTGGCTTAATTTACTCCTACCATCATTTCTGAAAATGTAACCTGTCCATCAGCAGACACTCACTACTCACTACCCATGGAGCAGAGTTATTTGAGAAGAACCTACACAATGTTGAGTTCCCTTACAAGGTCCAGTTTACCTATTGATTTCTTTTTATTTTTTGTATTTAAATTTATATAAGTCCTACACAAATTGCGCTATGCTAAAAGTTAGGTAATAAGCTTTGTTATGAGTGTTATTGTTAAGCAAATATGTTTAATATTAAGGTGTTCCTTTGAGTGATGAGCTATGTTATTAGAGTTATTGTTAAGCCAATATGTTTAATATTCAGGTGTTCCTTTAATGATTAATGGATATTGAATCTAGGTACTTGTCTTTAGTTTGTGGTTCATAATTATTTTTAATTGTTGGATATTCAATGTTGCCAAAATTTTGAGCTAACTGTATTGTTGAATTTATTTTATATTTTATACTTATTACTCTAAAAAAAATAAGACACTGCACCATGGTGTATATTGTTTAGAGATGATATTGTTTTGGTAGATGAGACATGTGAAGAAGTAAATGCTAAAATAGAATATTGGTGGGAAATATTAGAAGTAAAAGGTTTTAGGCTTTTAGAATAAAGACAGAATATATGAAATTTAAGTTTAGCAATATTAAACGTCATTAAATAATTGTTAAGATAGGAGATGACGAATCATTTTTTGAAAATGATAGAGGATTGAGAGAGATATTTTACATAGAATACAAGCAGGATAGTTAAGATGAAGGAGAGCAGCGGTGTTTTATGTGATTGTAAAGTACCTCTAAAGCTTAAAGGGAAGTTCTATAAAACAGCGATTAGACCTGCTATGTTATATGGCGTTGAATGTTGGGTCATGACTCAAGCATATGAGCAGAAGATGAGAGTTAAAGAGATGAAGATGTTAAGTTAGATGTGTGGACATACGATGATGGATAGAATAAGAAATGAGAACATTAGAGAGAAAGTCGGAGTTGTATCTATTGAGAGGCAACT
>JBAMIB010071819.1:0-14992 GCA_037177415.1 Kaempferia rotunda
TTCCCTGTTTCATTAAACAAATTTTGGTTTCTGCAATTACTGATTGTATTGCTTAACGTTTCCTTTGAAACTAGCTTTTGTAATGTTGGATGCAAAGTCTTATACTTCTGATTTAAATTCTTTTTGTAGGTTTGAAATAGACCTGGAAAGAAGGTTTTATAATGTTTGACATTGTCATGGTCTAGCGTCTAATGCATGATATGTAATATGATACTGTGATTTGTTGGCCAATATCATATATTTTACTATTAAATTGTAATATATTTTGTTGTCTGAGTCATGTGAGGCATTTGGCTTTTGCTGTCATGATAACAGTGTATAGTCTGTTTTAGGAGGGAAATGAGTGCATACTATTTGGAGCATGCAAATATAAGTCATATTCAACAATGCTTTGAGAATTTTGAAGATGAAGCCCTATCCCTCCTGGCTCTTGAACTTCCAATTCCTGCGTATGCCCAAGTGTTATTAACAGTAACTAATTTTATCTCCTTCATGAACTAGATTTGATTGTGACTTTTCTTGTTGCACTTAGGTATGATCAACTTTTGAAGGCTTCTCATGCTTTTAATATATTAGATGCTAGAGGCTTTGTTGGTGTTACTGAACGTGCTAGATATTTTGCACGAATGCGTAGGTAAGTCTGTTTTTCTTCTATTGTTTTATGACTGCATATCTGCAATGGAGATTGACAACAAAATTATGAATGTGTTAATACGTATTAGTGCATTATGTGCATAGCTCAACTTGGTAGTCTTTCATATTGTTTATTGATCAGTTGAAGTTTGGCTATGTTGTTGTACTTTTTAGTGACATTATCTGAAAAGACAACATTTTAGGTAACTTCTACAATTTTTTATGCCTCTATACATAAGATGTTTTTCTCCTTTTATAAGACGAGGAGTTTGTATATACAATCAACCAAATGTAGAGTCATTGAGTCTCAATAGAGTAACATTTATTGAATTATCTATAATAGCTGTAGCCTTCACTGATTTAATATGACGAGGTCGACTGAGACTGGCCATTTGGATTAGCATTGTAGCTCATTGGTACTGATGACACATCCTTAGATGATCAATTCAACATATCATCAACTGTTCTGTTTGGTTGTACACTGTGACAGCTCAACAAGTTAGAATAGCTAGGCATGCTCCATCATAGCAAATCAGGCTTCACTGAGTCAACAGTCTGAGAAATCAGTCTAATGTTTTTGCTTCAGGTGATTGCAATACAAATGGATACTCTCTATCTTGGACACCTTTGTGCATATGCGCCTTCAATTTGTTGAGAAAAATGTTGATACCAAGGTTGTTAGGGAAGTTAAATGGTTTCAGATTATGGCAGACTTCTTCAATCATTCTTAGGTCTATTCTTTAATGCAGAAACTCAGTAATGAGGAGGCAGACTTGGAGCCACTAGATTCACAAGTTATTTCATTGCATTAGATCGATTGTACCTAATGACTATCTAAATATATGTCTACTTAATTTTTTTTATCTCAATTTATTTAAGCAAGTTGAGAAGATTTTTGTCTCTACTAGGTTTTAGGTCATGGTGTATGGTTAGCTTTTCTATTTTCCTTTGGGAAGAGGATGTGGACAAGAGAGCATAAAAGCAATGTCTATCCACCCAATCCCCCTAAATCGAGGTTACGAAGCATCTGACAACACCAATTACAATGGTTTTTTGGATGCAATATCATGAAGATAGAATACTTAAATGGATAAAATAACTTAGCATTTAAGTGATTTTCTTATATGGAGTATCACATTCATACTTCTTAATATTTTTGTTAAATTTAAAATATGAGTTGGTGAATGACAATCTTTTTATCCACTAAAATTTTCTTGAATTATTAATCTTAAAAGATAAAGCTGCTACTAATCTATTTTTCAGTGCATATGTTTCTAAATGTGTTGCAGTCTTGCTCGGCAATGTGCTCAACTTTGGTTGAAGACACGGGAAGCTCTTGGGCACCCATTAGGATTTTCCAAGGAAAATGATCTCTTGTTTCAAAATCTTCCAAATTCCCAATTGCAGAAGGTTCATTCCTTTTCAAATTTTAGTCTTATTATGTTGCTTAATGGGCTATAATGGTCTTAGTTGTTGGTAAGTTATAACACGTAAAGCAACAGCTGTTGAATGATAGGTCATCTCCATTAGTTGCAAGCTCTGCAGGCCCTAAGGTGTGATGCCATAAACTGTCTAGTAAAAATCTCTTCCTTCCATATAGACATGTTTTAGGCCGGGCCGGCCACCCCTAGAGATAGTCAATGAGACTAACTGGGTTAATTGTAATTTTCCTTTTGCCACATGTTTTAGTACCTGAGCAGCTGAGCTATTCTCTCCCCTTCCTTCCACCTTGCACTCCTTTCCTACCCTCCCTTCCCCTTTCCCTCCTTCCTAGTAGACAGAGCTTTAAAAAACTAGACTGGTTTGTCTGTTGAGCCGGAACTCTTTATGTTCCTTTGAATTAATTTAAAAGGCTTAAACTGTTTGGTCTTTTTTGCTCCAATGCTATTCGTGAATTTGTATTAGTGAGCTTTTATTGTGTAAAATTAACAAAGGTTCATCATATGTAATGTTTTTTTTGTCCCATTCTATTGCTTTACCACAAGGTATTTGAGCGTCCTGGAGCATTTGTTCTTGAGATTGGCACTGAAGAGATGCCTCCTCATGATGTAGTTGAAGCAAGTAACCAGGTATGTTTTACACCTAAAAAAAGTAACTACCTTATCTGGATAATGTGTTTCTCATAATTTATCCTGTAAAATGGGATGCAGTTTTGTGCTATGTGTATCAAGCATTATATTTTGTTTTAGATATTACTAAATGATCATTTCAGTGGATAGTTATATCTTAGGGTCTTCCATTAGAGAACTGGTGCATTTTTTTTTTCTCTTCCATTTTCCCCCCCTCTTTGCAGCTTAGAAGTCTCACTGTAGAGTACCTGAAAAAAAGAAGACTGAGTTGTGGAGAAGTTTCATCATATGGTACACCACGCCGACTTGTGGTAACAACTCAAAGCTCGAAATGATCCTTTCAATATTTTTTACTATTTGTTGGAAGTGTAATTGCATCTTTTTTTATTAGAACTATGATAGATGCTTTCTCTAACTTTGGTCCTGTTGGTATCTTAAGTTTTGATGATTGGATTTCTTGTCTTCTTTGATTGATGTGTCAGTTTAGTTACTCAAAAAGTGATAATGGAACTTTTGATGCGGTTACTGTCTCTTGTAAGATGGCTTAAATTTTTGATCTGGTTATCTCTGTTGATGTAATAGGTTCTTATTGTGAACTAAGGAAAAATAATTATAATTGATTCAAGTATTATGGTGATATAGTCTTGCATATAGGTCAATTGAGGGATAATATTCATAGTTTATGTGGCCAACCCCAATTTGTTTTTTTTTCTGTTGGTGTTTATGATAGACACATTTATGCAATATTATTATTCATGTTTAAGATACAGACAATTATACATAGTTAATATCCTTATTTTATCTTCTTTATTCAATATTAGGATTGAATTGAACTTCTCTATGATGATCCATTATCCTGCTGCAAACACTTAATATATTGGCAAAAAGTGAAATGTAATTTGGAAAAAGATTGAATATGCTAGATGTAGAAGATAATAATTCATAAAAGTCATATTAAATGAAAAAAATGAACATTGTGTTCTATTTAAAATCTTGATCACATGATATCACCATCATCATTAACTTAATATTGGCTGAGAAGATTTTATAAAAGGTGAAATGAAATTTGAAAAAAACTGAATTTGTTAGATGTAGAAGATAACAATTTTAAAAATCATATTAAATAAAAAAATGAACGTCATGTTTTAAAATCTTGTTGACATGATATCAGACTCATCATTCTTTTCCATTTAAATAGTACATTATTCACATAACATATCTCTTTGTACTCATCTAAAGAGGATTATTAACATAAGCTTACCTCTCTCTCTCTCTCTCTCTCTCTCTCTCTCGTAACTACTAGTCTTTCTTCTAATGGAATGTCAAAAGCAATATACTCATCTTTGTTCCCCTTTGCTAGCAAAAGGTTTAAATACATTTTTTGTTTCTTCACTAGCTGATCAGTTGGTGTTACTCAATTCTATGAATGAAGTTGTTATACCATATATGTTTAGAACATAGTTCTACTCATATCTTGGTATTGAATCACAATACCTCCATGGTTTTGTTTATTGATTTAGCTATTGAAGTATTGATATAATAATTTCTGATATTGATAGACCATAAAGCAGTCACAAAATGACAATCAGTCAAACATATGCAATGTGCATAACAAAAGTTTCAAAAGTATATCTGGCATTTCAAATTGCAGTTGTATGTGCTATTACAATATGCTGATCAATTGATATTCCAACAAACAGGCTACAGTTATCAATAAAGCAGTAAAGAATACTTGATCTAACTACTTTATGATATCCAAAGGAATATTTTTTAACCGGTTAGCAGCACATTGGACCTTTAAAGTTATTCTTGATCAAGCCCTTGAACATAGCCATTCTAAAATACTTAGGTTAATTAGTAATTTAAATATGAAATAAAGTGGATAAAGATTTACCATGTTGTTTTCTGAATTAAAGCAGGTAGTTGATATAACCTGCTTTGTGCTCAATTATTGCCTACAATGATGCATGCAATCAGTATACAACTATTAAGCCATGCGGATCAATTCACAGGTCTTTGCTGAGAGTCTCAGTCACATGCAAGCAGAGAATGAGATTGAGGTTCGAGGCCCTCCAGCAGCAAGGGCATTTGATCCTGAAGGAACTCCTACCCAGGTCTATCTTTTGCTTCAGTTCCTACTAACTTATTATAGTTAGCACGCCTCTTAAGAAGGACAATATACTAAAATTTTCAAATTTTGCAACATCACCTATTTTCTATTTCTGTTTTGCAATTATGATGTCCTTTCAAGTAATATAACTTAACTAATGTTTCTTTTATGGTGTATAAATGCTGTTTTGTGCACCTATATCTTAATGATTAATATTCAAATGAACATCATAAATGCTAGTTTTGTGTGTATGAGTTGTACGATGAAAAGACTTCATTTAGGTATTAGATCTTTTGTGAAAGGGGTTTTTGAAAGAAAACTGTTTTCTGCTTTCCTAGAAATCTTCAATAATATATATAATAGCAATAGTAATTGGCAATGCTTTTTTTAGGAAGATAAAATACCTTGCTCATATAAATTAAATTTTAGCTGTATCAAAAACAAGAAGTCAAACAAGGTGATTTTTTTTTCTTTCAAATTTTCTTATTTTTCCTCTCAAAAACCTGGAAACAGAAAATTGTTAAACTGTTTATGTTAACAAACATCCAATTTCCTTAACTTTTGGAGGATGGACAGCCAACTTTCAATGCTCAAATACATTTTCTTGTTTATCGTTTTCCTTTCTTTTCTTCGATGCAGAGCTTATCTGTATTCATTATTATTGGATTGAAGTTTCTTCTTCTGTTGCAGGCCGCTAAGGGATTCTGCCGCAAGAATGGCATAACCCTGGATGATCTATACAAGAAATTTGAAGGTCAGTCTCCCATGCATTCTATGCACTCACAGTTTGTGCATTATTATTTGATCTATCTATTGCCCACTTTCTACTCCACCTTCACATCAAGGTCCCTTTTATTTATTTGTCCAATGGAAAAAGGCGTCTTCATATTCAGTGATATCAACACTCTGCAACTCTGATTATTTTCCCAAGTTATTTATTGATATTTGGTGCAACTTTATGTTTGTGGTTCATAACAATCCTTTACTATAGGGTCACCTCTTAACCACAAAAAGGAACCATTTCCAGTCTCCCTACCAAATAACAACATCCTATTCGAAAGAACCTACTTGTTTGCTCCAACCTACACTCCTCATCTGAACATACCTTTAATCAACACTCCAACAACAGATCTGTTACCACAATGCTAGATCAAACAATACAAGATCAGCACTTGACATTCTAAGGAATATCAACTTAGTACTAGGAGTTGTAAAAGGAAGGAAACTTACCTCAACTGATGCTTCAGATCCATGCCCAAACTGTTGCCCACTCACAAAAATACAAGAAATAGGAACAATAAACCATATCCATGTACCACCTATATTAGAAGGTAAACAATGTATATGAATTGTGGGGGGTAGGTTGGCTCAAGACGATATAGTGCAATATCCCTCGGAGCGCAATGAAGATCTGAAGCAGTTGCCTGCCTGGCAATGAGTGTCATGAATCAAAGTGGGTAAGGTTACATTCTACCTCAATATCCATTGATTTGATTAAAGCCAGATCAACAGGTGTGACGGACATCATTCACAATCCTGGTATTCGTTGACATCGACACCTATCGGCATTTCAGAAATCAGCGTTGATGGGAAAAATCTTCTTCTTTACTGCCTTTCTTCATCATTTTCCTCCTTTCGTTGATCAGTGTTGGCTGAGACCAGCTTGTATCTCAACACAGTATGTCAGTCAACAATGAAACTCTCCTTTCCATTTCAACCATCTAAATATTCTAGCAATGATATCTTCGTTGTTATCTCTCTTTCTTTACATTACTCAATAGCTCCGTTATATCTCTCTTATAAAGGTTTCATGCCCATCCATCTTAAATACTCTCTTGCCTCTTTTCATGAGTGAAACTACATTAAAATTTTTTAATATAATAGTGCAAGTTTTGTAACCTACCTATTGGGAATGAAAGCTAAGAGGATGATAAAAAAAACCCATTGTAATGACGATTACATTTTGAACTTCTGACAAATTCTTTGGAAGGAACTTACATATTTCAAAGAGTGAGGAGATGGTGGAAAAACCCAGTGTTATGGTGACTGCAACATGCACTTGTTAAAAATCCCTTAGAAGGAACTTGGTTTGGTGTCTCCTGCCAAATAAGTTTTATATGACTGTAATGAGACTCATGCAAGCTTAACTACGGAGTTTCTGTTTACAGAATCCTTTGAGGTTTTATTTTGTGATTCAAATTCAGATCTTATAAGTAGTGCTTTCTTAAGATCAATAATAAATCAAAAATGTTATTTGTTGTTACTCCTTTTTTTGTCTTTTTTTTTTGTGCAGGAAAGACTGAGTATGTATATGCCAGGGTCAAGGAATCAAAACAATCCACTTTTGAGGTTCATAGCTTTGTCTATAATGATTGAATTATATTGTTTTCTGAGACATTTGAACTTCTTTCTTCTGACTACATTCTATTATCAAACTTTTGAGATGTAGACTGTTTCCTTTGTTCCTTTTCTATGTGATTTCTGTCTTAAGTGTCATTGCTTCTCAATGGGGCTTTTTGTATCCAATGCCATTAGTCCATATATTCCAAAATTGGGAATCAATCAGTCGCATGATTCCATCTCTGATTGCAGTCTTTGACCAATATGATATGTTGTTTCCTACAGGAGTCTATTTGAATATTGATTTAATCTGCCTTTTGGCATTACTAGGTTCTAGTAGAAGGTCTACCAAGTATTTTGGCTATGATTTCTTTTCCAAAATCGATGAGATGGAATTCCCAGGTGAGAAATGTCACCTTTTAACATTATGTTCAGCAATGTGGACTTAATAATTGCATCAGTTTATCTTGAAACAAATACATCAATGTGAAGTTTTTGCACAATATGCTTTCTTTTCTGAATTTCTAGCATACTACTGTCATAAATGTCTACAAGCTTTGATTCCTAGGTTTCTCTTATGCTGTGTTGATTATTTCATTTCCTTATTTGATTTGGTCCATGAAAAGTACACTTAGTTATGGTTTGAGGTATTCTTGCACTATTTTGCATACTACTGTCATAAGAGAGTTAAGTTTGTAATTGATCAAGAGGCAAAATATAATGTAAAGAGCAATGTAAAAAAAATATGTTCTTGCAAAAGTCATATAGGCCAACACTATGATAGTAGTGTCAACACAACAACAGCTTATCGTAGATTTATATCACTATATTTAGTGTTATCCGCCTCTCTACTTGGTGCTGCAGTTTGATACTAGCATAAGCTCCTAAGCTGAGCTCATTATAGACTACTTAACATAGGATGGTTTTCTTACCAACAACAATTATAGTTACAAATTATAATGGCCGCTACAGAGAAAAGATACCTGAATGCGATCAGCCACTCTGCAATATGATTTGTACTGTTCCATATCGATGCATATTATACACTAAAATTAATTTTTTTTATTTGTTTTCATCGGTTTTTGATTTTTTTATTTCTCGCAAGAGTGATATGTGATGGTGCCAATTTCAGCTCTTTACTGGTCCAACAATGAGATTTTCCAACCAAAAATTTAAATGCTTCTTACATTGAAGAGCAGTGAAGTTCAACTATACTGTGATAAAACAACAGCAAACTATGGGTATTATTTGAGGTTGAAAACATGAACTTGTTCTGCTACTGTAGTTTATATCATTGCTAGCTGACAACCTAGACTTATAACAAATACAGTTATGGTCCATGCTCAATGATCTTTGATATTGTTTTGCTGTCTGTCAGGGTCTAACATAGCCCTCAACAAAATTTATCTAGTGTTGGGGCTGAAATATATGGTACAGTTATGAAATTTCGTAAAAATCTTGTTGTAAAAGACTACTTCAATCTACACAAATGTTGGACTTTGATTTATTGGCTTGATGTGCTGATTAGATTGCATAGTATTTGTCCTTCAAATTTCCACAATGTCTTGGAAATCTTTACTTGACATATTAGATATATTTATGTCAAGTTGGAGGGAGCCATTCATTCAGGCCATCCAATACATGTTTGTCCTCTGATATTTCATGGATAACACCTGCTTGCATGTGTATGGTTAATTTTGGAATTCTAATTTTTACAAGATTTTTTGTTGTCTAAATGCTATATTCACAATCATGGATTATCTTATTTCTGTCTAGGCACTTCTTCCCAATCTTTTAATATTGTTATTATGCTACCTGAAACCTTGTTTATACTCTATTTTCATGCCTTATGACATATACTTTATTCTCCAATTAATTTTAAGATATTGACCTTTTTTCTCATATAGGTCTTGTTTAGTAGGCCAATTCGCTGGATTTTAGCACTACATCGTGAAACCGTTTTGCCTTTTTCTTTTGGAGGAGTTTCAAGGTTGGTAATTTTTTGGTAGAGACAAAAACCTATCCATTTCTTTTCTCATTCCATTTGCTGTCCTTATCTGGTATTTTAGCTTCTGTCTAGATAAAATAAAATAGTTTTGCTATTTTACTTTGGAGGAGTTCTGTTGTAGGTAATTTTTTATAGAAACAAAAGCCTAACTGTTCTTTTCTCATTCCGTTACTATGCTTATCCTGTATTTTAGCTTCTATTTTATCTTCATATATATATATATATATATATATATTCAGCATTTAGTATTCCAAGTTAGATGAATTTATTGATTTTGTTTAATCAATGAAAATTTCACTTGCCGCTTTAACAACTATGCGTTGGACATTGATTAACAACTGTATCAAATTTCTTCTTGACCTTATACTAGGGTCGCCATGAACTGAAATCTCAAGTCACATTGCTATTGAGATTTACTTTTCCATGTGATTACTAGAACATGGGATTAAGCAACTTGAGATTTCTATCTATGATTGAGAGTGATTTCACAAAACCGTGCAGTTGCATGGTTATTTTGGTTGGAAAAGGGGGCCATCTCGGTTGGAGAAGGTTTTTGTCTCTCATTGACTCACGTAGGAATCATCGTTAGCTCACAGAGGAATCAATTAGATGAACTTAGAGGAGGATGGAATCAGGTGATCATGTGCATGGTTTTAGCTCCTATTTGTGCCGATCTTGAGGCCATTGTCACTGATTTGAGCATCAATGTCCACATCACGAGTATGTGAAAGTCATTGATGGCCTTCAGTGTTGCGAGTCTGGGGAAGTCATGGATGGGCCTCAGTATCTAACTTATGAGTGCTAATAAACTATTATAATTTATAGCAAATAATTTACTTAATAAACTTGTTAATATATAAACTTTAACATACTAAGTAGGGTGTATTAAATTATATGTTAATTTATTTATTATAAATTATTTAACAATTTAATTACTGTTAGTAATATGTAGGTATGCTAAGCTAATTAGTAATTAGGGTCAAGATAATTTACTGTTCAATAGTAATGGTGTAATTATTTTACTTGTATTATATTTTATAACAAATATTTACTTGTAACTGTCCCTAAATTATAATTATAACTCGACTGGTAGCAAATAGAAAGTAAATAATCAATTATAACTATCAATATATAATTATAATACAAGTAAATTAGAATTACTAAGTAGTTAATCATAGTAAAATAGTTAATTAAAAGTTACAACTTATACTAAGTAAAGTTAATCATGTTGTCATCAATAATTGAATTAATAAGTTAATCACGTGATCATCGATAATTGAATTAATACATATCAAAATGATATTAACACAACACGATATGGCACCAAAGCTGTAGAAACTCTAGCAAGTTTAAGATTTGATCGTGTGAATCAATGTACCAAAATCTCATACAATCTTGTTTAAGATTGGACCATTGTGGTATTTTATATTGTTCAGTCAATTGCTTGTCATCCCTTGCAATTCTTTCTAAATTCATTGCAAATGTTTGTGTCTAGGTTGACTGAAAATAAACATTGTAATAGAGTCTTTCTTTGTATTATGAAATTGTAAAAGCTTTATGTGTTAATAAAATTACTTGTCAATTTATCTCCTTGGCAGATTGGTTATAATTTGGTCTAATTGTTCTGTGTTGACTATATAACTCTTTTGATCTTAGAAACCTTTAACCAAATAATTTTACATTTTTTTGTTTGTTGATGTTGTTTTTATTGTATACCTTAGAACCATTGCTTTGTGGAAACCAACTTATTTTCTTTTTATTTTCCTATTGATAGTGGGAGGCAAACATGTGGGCTTCGGAGTTCGCACTCGGCCATACTTGAGGTAATGCCAATCTTTAAGATATCTAATTTCAAATACCTTTTATTCTAAAGGTTGTATTTTTGATTTAATTAACCACGGGTAACTCTTTGAGGAATGATTTGCTCTTGTGTGATTTATTGAATATTTATTCCTCTTATAACACTTTTATGTGTGCTTTAGTAGCAGTTGTTCGACAACTGTGTTCTTGTTGTTTCCTGTCTTTCCTAGAATAGTAATTTAAGCTTGGATGGTAAATCTGTAAAATTTTTAAAAATATCTTTGCTTGAGGTCTGATATTCATTTACCATCATCTTTATGTTGCTCTTAATGGCGAAGAGAAGGGATGGGAGAAACGAATGAATAACATGGTTCTTTTCTTTTTGTCTCATTGTGATCTAAAGCTAAGTTGATCTCGGTGTTATGAGCTGAATCCCTAGAAAGCCATACACAAGTTTCAGCAATGTGTTACTACCTTATTCATCCACTTTCTTTCTCTCTTCATGCCACCTTTGTTTAGCTCGTTGTCATGTAAAACTTGTACATGTATGCCCTAAAAAATTTGCAGAACCTTTTACTTGGTTCCTATCACAAAATGTTGTGTTTATAATTACATACGGACTGTTCTACTCTTCTTGCATAAAAAAGCAACATCAATTACTTGGAAAGAGGAACTTGGCACCTTTCAGGCATCTTCTCCGATGTCTTTTCTATGCTTCTCCAGAAATGTTACCCCTCAATATTTGATCTCTTCCAATTCTCTTTGGGAGAAACAGACGATCTCAGAAGTTGAAGATTGGCATTTTTGTGCAGAAGTGACAGCGAAAGAGTTCACGAGGATGCAGGATGTGAGGAAGAGAAAGTCATCACTTGAGAGTGGTGAGCTAGGGTTGTCAATTTAATGGTGAATACGACTGGATAGTTAACAATTTTGTGCTTCAAATGGTGCCGAGCTGATGGGTGGAATATGTTCACAGCTTGTGAAGGGGTTACTGAAATATAAATAGAATGGCATTTTATGGCAAAACTAGATGAAACTTCTTCTTTTCCCCCTTGTTCAGCCTTCTTCCTCCTGTGTTGCTGCCACAGCTGCTTTAGGTTGGAAACTGACCTCTTTCTTCTTCTTCTTGTATACTAGGTTATCACACTTTGATCAATTCTGACCCGTGGCATCTGTCATCGCCTTCTAGCATTGGCACGATGTCATTGCTGGCAGGATCGAAGCTTGTTGTGGTAACCTAAATCAAGTGTCGTCTGTCTCATGGTTGTGTTGAACCAATTAAAATTGCTTTTGTCATTCTTGATTGGATTTTGGTTTCTTCTGATGTGTTTTCTGTACATTGTTCTTCAATGACTTCCTTTTTTTGTTTGGCCGACTTAACAAAGAGTTAACTTGAACACTTTTCTTATCTCAGATAGAAAGTGCAGAGGCATACCTGCATAAGATGAGGCAAGCTGGCATCTTGGTTAATATGAAGGTATATCTTGGTTGTTTATTTAGGCTTACTGGTTTCATAGGTATAACCAAACCGGAAATAAATGTTTTTTGTCTTGAAATTTTTAACCCAAAACCAAAAAGTTTGGGCTGAAACCAAACCTAAGGTTTTGGTTGGGTTCAGGTTTGATTTGTTTAAACTGAAATTTTTAATTAAAATATACACATACCAAGTACACACTAACTACTAGACCACTTACAATATTTAGTTTTAATAACTAATAATCATTTTAGTGTTGCTAATCATCCTAAACGCTGAAAAGAATATAGATAATAATAAAATAGATACTAAATATTATGGTTAATGTGGTTTAAAGTGGATATTTATATGTATATAATTACTAATCACTAATCAGTTTGGTTTTGGATTATCAGTTTCTCTAGGATGTAAATTGAAACTGAACTGAACCTGAAAAGTTGACTACTTTCTAACCCGACCAAACCAAAAAGCTGAATTTGTAGGTTACGTTCAGTTTACTGATTTCGGTTGGCTCTAGATTTGCCCACCCCTAATGTATTGGATGCAATGCCTAGTAATTGGAGTGTCTAGGGTTATTATAAAAGATTTGTGGGATGGAGTTGTATGACATGCATAGTTACAAGCAACCTCTGAGTAGGTATTATCACAGCACTATATACTGCACATATTGTATTTTTATTATTTTTGGGACAAGTTGGTGGATCCGTGGATGTACAGTCCAACGTACCAAAAATATACAGTAATGCAGAATTCTTACAAATGCATCTTGTATGGTATTAATTTGAGATATATGTGTGCTATTTGATTTGACTAAATTTTCTCACACTTCTATCTCTAAAATCAATTAGTTGATAGATTATCAACAGCTATATCGTGTTAGTCCCAAGTTGAATATTGTTCAACCTGAAACTTCTGGTCATATAGTTGCTTGTGTTTTCCTCATCCTATATCTAGACTATTCTATTATTAGATAGGCAAAATCTGCAGCCTATTAAGTAGATAAAGGACAACTATCCTTGTTTGGAGTGTTACACTAAATTAAGATGTTTATCATGTTCTGTTATGATTTTTAATTGCAGGAACGGAAAGAAAAAATTATATGTGATGCTGACTCATTAGCTGCAAGTGTTAACAGCAATGCAATAATGCAAGACAGTTTAGTTGAGGAGGTATCAATTGACACTTTTATTTGGAGTCAAGAATTAATTTAGTATATTTGCAGTATCTAAATATCTTCCCACCAGGTTGTAAACCTTGTGGAGGCTCCTCTTGCTATACTTGGTAGTTTTGATGAATATTTCTTGGAGATTCCAAAGGACATATTGATTATGGTAACCTGTGTTATTCTGCTTCCAGCATTTTATATTCTTCTCCTAATAGAATTGTTTATTTTATGTTGATTGTCCAGCATGAAAGAATGGCTTCTATCTTATTTTTTTTTGTTTTTTTTGATAATCTATGATTTTAAAATTTCTTCTCAGAGACAAATATTTGAGACAATTCAAGAATGAAAAACAAATATCACTGAAGTAATCACTACATAGCTTCTTGTATATGTAATAATCTTTAAAAACTCTGGCAGATAGGCTACCCATTACAGAGATGATAAAGGAAGACAAGCTGAGTTTGTTGATAATGTGGTCATAGACTAATTAGATGTACCAATTAGAAGGTCCCGATTGCGGGAAATGTTTTTCATTTATATTTTTCTAGTTTCCTGATGTTTGGGGCAATGGAAAACCATGGCCAACAACAAAAAATGCTAATCAACAGAAAATGTCATTTTGGGAAAAAAAACTTCTCTTTAAAACGAGCGGAAGTCATTTTCCCTCAGTTTAGTTTGATGTGGAAGCTGAGTCAATTGTTGCTGTGGGTGAGGGCCTTGGGGTGACTTTTAATAGGGCTAAGGTCTTTGGCATTTTCGTTGCTTAGTAGTGTTAAGAGGCAGTGTTCTATGGAGGCACAACTAATATGTTGCATAAATTGAGATGGGAGATGGACTGCCCTGGGATTTTCTGGGGGCCTAGACATGGTTGATGGAGTTGTTCTTGAGGATCACCAAGGTGGCCTACATATTTAAACAACTGATTGCCGTTCAAGGGGAAAGTAGTAGTTGCAGCCTCTTGGCACCAGAAACCCTGGATGCCCTGGTGGGGGATGCATAACAGGCAGTCAGATCAAGTGGTGTGCTAATATAGGAGAAGGAAGGAGGAGAATCAACGTTTTCATCGTTATCCTAGAAATATAGATGCTCAAGACCACTGAAAACCATTTTGAGGTTGAAGTGTGTGTTGGAACCCGAATTCTAAATTCAGATATCGTATTTCTACACCCCTATGTGCAGCGGAATTTAAAATTTTATTTTATGATTTGACAATTAAACCAAAGGAGTGTACGTATGAAATTTTAAAACAAACATAATCATCTTTAATCTAAGCATGCATTACAATCTAATCATTCAAGAAAGATCTTAAAAACATTGCAAAGATAAACTATCATGTGATTGATTCATTTAATGCTAATTTAATCATTTTATTTAGACATGCAAAATATCCAAG
>JBAMIB010071920.1:0-14991 GCA_037177415.1 Kaempferia rotunda
TGCGTCTTTCGCTCGACTTCTTGTGATCCTAAGCTCCTGCACACTTAGTCACAATGTTAGAAACACAAGACTTAACTAACTCGTTTGATCACATTAAAACTACTTTGGAAACCAACACAATCTTACTATATATTGTTAAATATTGAAATCCACTTGATTCAACTAAAACTTAGTTAACATGATCAATTTATTAACTATGATAGGATCGAGCTCGAGGAGATGGTCCAAGTCACCCTCTTGTGCACTCATGGGTATTATTTCCCAGGCCATAGGCCCAAAATGTCAGTACTTGTTCGGAGATAGAGAGAGAGCAGAGGTACTGCATAAGCTTAAGGCGTCTGAGTGCTCATGTAATAACAAGTCGTTTCTTGTTTGAATTATACATGTGCTTCATTAAGTGACCAAGGCCACACCTGAAAGTGTTCAAATTATTTACTAGGCTTTCACTGTCTTCTTCAATCTCTACTCCTTTTCATCTTTTTCAGCGGGGCTTCCAGATCACCAAAAGGTTAAGCAAGAAGACAAGAAGAAGAGAGGAGGACACTACAATTCTATATCCCTTTGGAGGCATTACAGCAATGGTGATTCTAGACTCTAGTAGGCTAGTAGCCATGGTGCTGCCCATGTTGCTCTTCTCTCATCGCAAGTCGTTAGGGGTTGGTGGAGCCAAGGGTTTGTGACTTTGTGGTCATAATGATGGCTGGAGACAAGATAGCCACTACAAGATAATCATCAGACTATTCATAGTTAACCGATCTATTTCTATGGTCGACAGAAATTTTAAATTCAATCACTAATTGCTAATCTTTTGGTTAATTTGTTTTTTTAATTAAAATATAAATCTTTATTTTACTCTAATATATAACAACTATGTCCCTCACGCACGAGGACTCCCTCAGTGAATGGAGGGCGTCCTCCCGTGAGAGTCGCCCATAGGCGACGCTAACGCGCGTCGCCCATACTAACAATTCTCTCTCTCTCTCTCTATGATCCTGACCGCGAAGTTAAGAAAACGGAACGGCCGAGCGACGTGGCTGGAATGTTAACCGAGTCATCATAATCCGAAGGGGAGAAGGGTACACACACACACATATATAATCCTGACCGCGAAGCTGAGAAAATGGAACGAACGAGTCAGCGTGGCTGGAATGTTAACCGAGTCATCATAATCCGGAGGGGGAGAAGGGTGAGATGTCATATGCTTTTACCAAGTCGTCTGAAATCCTCTGATGAAAGACGATCAAGCTGCCCCGATCTTGGGACTCCAATGCTCGGAGTGGATCCCACAAGCATGTAGTAAGGAGCTGACTACACAATAGCATACTAAAATGCACTAAAGACTAAGCGTAAGAAACATACCCTGACACAGGGGGCGCCCTCGGATAGATCGGTGAGCGGGTCGCAATGCTAGTCGAGTCGTAGAGCTTTGGGGGCAGGCCCGGCCCAGAGGCCGGGCCAACCTGGGCGCCCGCCCAGGGCCCCCAAATGGCAGGGGGCCCAAATTTAGGATGGCTTAAGTGCAGCTTGAAAAGTTAATTTAAAATAAATATAAGTGCATATGGTGAGATTTGAACTTCTAACCCCACAAGAACTTTAATACACCCTCTAGCCACGAGAACTTAAATAACTTGTTATTTTTATTTATGGTATTATATATTTTAAATATACTAAGATTGAATTATCCTAGTTCGAAAAAGCTTAACGAGCCCTCGAGCCAATAATATAGTCTCGAGCTCGATCAACGTCGAGCTCGAGTCGAACTTTGATCGAATCGCTCACGAGCGGCTTAGCTCATTTGCACCCCAAGCTTTATGTATAAATGTATTAAGCTATAGATGAAACCATATATATTTCATCCACGATAGTTGTTGAGAGAAGCATTTAGATTTAATCTAGATATCTCAATTCATTCAACGCCGTTTTTATATATAAAAAAAATTTAACTTCGAAGTTAAGCCAATTATATTTTGTCTTTAGGGTTTAAGGGTTGAATTATAATGTTTAAAATAAAAAAAATTAAAATTAAAAAAATTGAAATACTCATGGGGTATATATTTAGGATGTCTAATAATAAATTTTTTATTTATTTTTTTTAGCTCCGGCGTTAAGCCATTATATTTTACATTAGGATTTAGGAGTTTGATTATAGTGTTCAATTAAAAAAAAATTAAAATTAATTTTTTTAAAAAAAACTGATGGGGTATAATATATGTATTTAGGGTTTAAAATTAGATATTTTAAATAATTTTTATAAAAAAAAATGGAATGATTAATAATTTTATATATTAAAAAAATTTAGAAAATTTTAAAATTAATAATATTATATATGAATTTGTATATAAAAAAATTTAAAATATATTTTTATTATTTCGCCCCGGGCCCCCTAAATGTTAGGAACGGGGCTGGAAGTAAATCACGGGTGTCTACTAGCCATTAGTATAAATTATCAAGACATTGGGGAGGTATGCTTGGACACGTCAGTTTCGACCTTAAAATCTCATATAATAATCTCTTATATTTTAACCACTATACCGCTAAGTGGATAAATTAGGAAGTTATTTAGGGATGATGGACTATGAAGAGAGTAATGAGCAGCCACGTATATTATTTTACAACAAATTCGAAATTAAATTTGGTTTCCGTTGCTTCAATTTGAAATGATAAATTTAAGTATAATTTGAATTAAAATATATTAATAAAGAACAATAAATATAAAGTTCATTAGCGGCAGGTAAATAATTGGAGAAAATATCATGAGTTTAAATTCGTCTTGAAAAATTATTAAACTTGTTCGATTTTTGAACGCCAGGCAACGAGTCTGAGGAGAGAATGGCGGCGGTGACAGTAACTCTACTCTCACCGTTGAATCACGTATACCATTTTCTTTGCGTCGCCCAGCGCCACAGAGGAAAGCCATGGCTTCGGTCCTCCGCCTCTCGCCCGCACCAACCCGCATCGTCTGCTTCCGCCGCCAGGCTGTCTCCGGGAAGCCTACTCAAGTCCGGTGCGAGAGCAGGAGCCCTACGCCGGCGAGCCGCGAGGGGTCCAAGTCTGAAAACGTTGTTCTCAAGCTGGCCTGGTACGGCTCCGAGCTCCTCGGTGTCGCCGCTTCCCTCTTCCGGCCGTCTCCTCCAACTGCCCCCGCTGAGGAGGTCTCCACCGGCGCGATCGCATCGCTGATTGGTAGATCGCAGGTTGCGGAAGCCATCAAGGAGGACTTCGCCCGCTCCTACTTCGTCACAGGTTTGTAAAAGAACTTCCATTGCTAGGGTTTCCAACGAAGAACGTTTGCATCTATGAACTTTTGGATTTAGCCTGCTACACTTCTTAATTTCGTTTCCATTCATGAACTATCAATTTTGGATTGATGGATTTTAGGCCGCTACACTTCTTAATTTCATGCTCATTCATGAACTAAAATTTTGGATTGGCATAGGATCAAAACTAATTTAAATTTCATGTACTCTTGTGTAATTTCATTCACCAGCATATATTTATGGATATTTTCTACCAATCTTCTGACTCTTATGATATATTCAGTGACACAAGTACCACAAGCTTGCATTTTTGTGGTTAACTTTGTTGTAAATCACGTGAATTTGGTAGCTACAACACTTTTCAAGATAAAGTCGATAGATTTTGTAGGGAAAATGCTTGTATTCAATATCATGTATTGGTACCATAACATAACTCTATTTTGTAGGAAACAATTGTGATGGAACATAGTAATATATCTAAGGCTGTAAACGGACATAGTATCCATTAACAAGATTGATAATCGATTCAATAAGAGCTTAACATTGATAATGTCCGTGATATTTTACGAACCAAGTTATTTGTAAACTTATCTAAAGTTACATTATGATCTTAGTTTGTTTGATTTTTAATTCAAACATTTCGAGAATATAATCTGAATGTTGTGTCTTTTTTTTTTATTACCTTACGAATGTTACACTTTTTTGATTATCTATAATATCAGTAATAATGGAAATTTTATTTATTTGGTCAGTAGTTTAACTAAGGGCATACATGTTGCTAGTTGAGCTCGGCTGATGCTTCACGTTGGCGTGAGCTTAATAGGAAACAAGCTTGAATAAGCTCGATAAGGTAAACAAACGAGCTTGAACATCATCAAACCTGACTCGGTTTTGCTCGTTAGTAGCTCTAAATATATCGATGGAAATCAGCAGGAGATTTATAGTCTACATTTAACAAGTGCCATCCTTGTAGTTCATGTGGGAAAACATCACTTCAATCAATCTGAGTGTATAAATTTCTGTCACCCATCACATTGGAGTTACTTGCCATCAGCATTCGATACTTCCCTTGCCCACGATTACAGGCACTTATGTACGAGTACTATTAAAGTGCAACAATGACATTTTTTTAGTCCTTTTTAGATCTTTCTAAAACACTTTTCTATTAAAACAGGTAAGGCTTTGATCTACTTTCGACATTCACTTGTAACGTCTATTTTGTCATTGGTTTTTCTGATACAGGGAACTTGACACTGAATGCTTATGAAGATGACTGTGAATTTGCTGACCCAGCAGGTTCTTTCAGAGGTCTACGGCGTTTTAAACGAAATTGTTCAAATTTCGGGTCACTGCTTGAAAAATCTAACATGAAACTCACAAAATGGGAGGATTTTGAGGTAAAGTGGTTTTCATATTTGATAGGAAATGATCTCTCTGCAAATAAATGCAAGGCTGCAAAAGTTGCATGCATCTCACTCGTCAGCTATCATCCTCATTTTGAGTTGATACATTTGTATATTTATCAAACATTACAACCAAAGTAGTTGATCTCAGGATAAATCAATTGGGCATTGGCGTTTCAGCTGCATCATGTCATTTCCTTGGAGACCAATTCTTTCCGGTATATCTGATACCGCCTTCAAGAGTATATGATTAATTTCTAGATTATGTACATGAAATTGATGTTCTTTTCACTACCTGAGTATTTCGTTCCAACTTTCCGATACATTCATTCTCTTGTTTCATCTGTTGTTTTTGTGCAGCTACTGGCTATACAGAATACTATTTCGATGCTGAATCCGGGAGGGTTTGCAGGCAATGAAATTATTCTGCAGCTGCCAAGTCAATAGGAGTTCTATTTTTCATGAACAGATGATTGTGAGTTTGGTTCTTATGCAGGCATGTGGAGCATTGGAATGTTCCAAAAATGGCACTTCTTAAGCAAATATTCAAACCAAGCCGCTGGGTATGGGAGACGCGCTGAAAGACTTCAATGCACAGATTTGAAAGTCGTAGAGCCATGGAGAAATCTCAGTTGGCACTAATGGTTGACAAAGGTCCACCGCAAAGCTGTTCCATGACATGTTCTTTCTCGTCTCTAGTATATAAATGATTAAATGTCAAATAGAAGCTCATTAGGCTTATTAGGGTATCAGTGAGTGATGCGTATAGTGCATGACTATGGCACTGGAATGCAGAAAAACTCAGAAATCATGTGGTATTTCCTTCGGATAGAAAATGTGGTTTCGTATCACTTGATGGCTATTTTGTCAATTGGTATTTTACTGGACTGCACATGTAGGTTTCACTTGGACCTACAGAAGCCTTCGAAAGTAGTGTTCTCGCATCTGAATTCGACAGCATAAATTAAGAAAAGGAGAGATATAATATAAATGTGGTGTGTGATTTTAACCGTATGAAAGTTAGATATGCAAAACGAGAAATCTTGAATTCTGTATCATTGAGTGGTCCGAAGTTATTGAACCTGATCGATTTCACTATTTTTTTTTTAACTCAGATATGCAAAATGAGAAATCTTGAAATCTGTATCGTTGAGTGGTCTGAAGTTATTTAACCTGATCGATTTCACTTTTTTTTTTTTTTTTTACTCTTCAAATTGATTAATCCTGAGGTGATTTTTAAGTTCGATGAAAGTTTTTTATTGACCATCAAAATAAATCGGGAAGCTCATCTAAACCTAAATGATTAAGGTCTATTTTTTATCGAAAGAAAAATCTTATGTAGTGCGCTATAAGTTGAAATTCGAAGCTTAAATCCTGAGTTATTTGAAATAGCATAAGTATAATGACAAACGTTCGAGTAAGTTTAGGTGGGCTATCCAATCGAGTTAACGATGTTGATCTAATCCTTTGGTGTATGCAAGATGGTGGTTAAATTGTTGGTCAATCATTGTGGTTAGACAAAAAAAAAAAAAATATGATGGGATATTAATCAACTAATATCTCCTTGACTATATAATTTGTAACTATTTCATGCCAAATCATATTTATGATAATTTTATGAAAAAAAAATGAGTAAGAAATTCATTTTAGCATATTTTTGAAATACAGCAAATATCACATGAACATATCATCAGGAAGTTTGTGTATGCTTTACATAATATCACACACTCACAAAAAGGCTACATCCTTGCAACCCTAAAAAGAATTCCAAAGTTAGAACTTCAACTTCTCTATTTGAAAATGCTCAATATCTCAAAATCCCCTCTAGCCATCAAAATTATTTAAAATTAAGTACAGAAATTCTGAAATCTATATGGTTAGTAAAATGCTGAATATTCCTTGAGGAAATGATCAAAAGGGGCTCATTAGGTCTATGGTTTTAACTAACACAAGTTACAATAATAATAATAATAATAATAATAATAATAATAATAATAATCATAATAATAATAATAATAAACAGTCAAGGTCTCTCCAACTCATCGTCATATACAAAGCAGATCCGCTTAAGGACTGTTTTGTGTGAGAGAGATCAGAATTGGAAAACAATGGGGAATCGAACACAATCAACCTCCCTCGGGGTGATAGAGGCTGTGGAGGAGATCATGATGGCCTACAGGTCCCTGCCACCAAGGCCGTCCATAGAGGAAGTGGAGGCAGCCATGGCTGTGATCAGGACAGCAGACAGTGAGCAGGAGCTCAGAGTTGGGGAGATTGCCAAGGCGCAGAGGCCCCCTGATGTGCCGCAGAAGCTCTTCTCTTTGTTGCAGGAGGTAAAAAGGAACCTAGCCCTGTTGCAGGGCCAGCAGCAGAGGAGGGAGGCCTTGGCCTTGGTGGAGCTGGATAAGAGCCTTCAGGTGTTTGATGAATTGATTCAGAGAGTATCTAAGACTGTCTCAGGAGAGGAAGACGAGGAGGAGGAGGATGAGGAGGAGAATTGGAAGGAGGAAGTTAACGATGGGATTGGAAGAAGTTTGAGTTTGGTCAAACAGTTGAAGGATGAGAAGAAAGAGGAGGTGAATTCTTCATCAAAGCTTGATGATGCCCACTCAGGTCAGTTTATATTCTTTGCTTTTGCTTATTTGCTGTACGATGGTTACTTTATTTGCTTAATTCTTTCTTTAATTATGTTGAAGTAAGTTTGTTGATTGAATGATTGTGAAGAGTGCTTCTTGAGCTCATAGAGTTGTAGGCATGGGGCAATTTGACGGTCCCAAGGCAAATTTTTCTTCAATCCTTTCAAATCCCATTGCCGTTTTCCTCAAAGATTCATGTTAACCTTTAAGGTACTATCTAACAACTTAAGATCATGTCTTTGTGATTAACCATTTGATTGTTGCTAGGTAAAAAATCTTAGATATTATTATGATATATTCTTACTCGTTGCCTTGTTAAAGATTCAACTTGGTGTTTTGGCATGCTCAAAGACAACTTAGATTTCTTAACCTGATGGATTGGCTCATTTAAAGTTTAAAGTATGATTAATCTAAGCGGCTCAAATTTGTTTAGCACAATAAAATTCACGCAACCAAACTCCAACTTTTGGGACATAAACTTGTTGTTTCATTGTGTCTATTTACTCTACATAGATATTTGAATTTTTGGTATCCTCATGCTTTTAAAATCTATCTCATTCTCCCTATAGTTAATGGCGATACAAAGCTAAGCCTCATCCAAGTGGCAAACTTAATTGAAACTTCAGCTAAGAAAGGAGTTCGAGTCATTGATCTCCAAGGCAAGCTAATGGACCAAATCGAGTGGCTTCCAAACTCACTTGGAAAATTACAAGAAGCCACGGAATTGAAGATATCAGAAAACCGAATCATGGCTCTTCCAACGTCTATTGGAAACTTGAAATGCTTAACAAAGCTTGACATCCATTCCAATCAACTGATAAACCTACCTGAATCAGTTGGAGATCTATCTAATCTGATTGATCTCGATTTGCATGCAAACCGACTAAAAACTCTTCCTGCTACATTTGGCAACCTTTCAAATCTAGTCAACCTAGATATGAGTTCTAACCAGTTCTATGTTCTTCCCCACACAATAGGGAACCTAACAAATTTGAGATGGTTGAACATCGAGACAAATGAACTTGAAGAACTCCCTTACACTATTGGATCATGTACTGCTCTCGTCGAGCTCAGGATAGATTTCAATCAGCTAAAAGCATTACCTGAAGCAATCGGGAAACTTGAGTGCTTGGAAATTCTTACAATGCACTACAATAGAGTTAAATCATTGCCTAGTACTATGGCTTCACTTTCTAAGCTTAAAGAATTCAATGTAAGCTTCAATGAGCTTGAGTCAATCCCTGAGAGCCTTTGCTTGGTCAAAAGTCTAGTAAAGTTGGATGTCGGAAGGAACTTTGCTGATTTGAGAATGTTACCGAGATCGATTGGGAACCTAGAGATGCTAGAAGAGTTGGACATAAGCAGCAACCAGATAAGAACATTGCCTGATTCTTTCAGTTGTCTGGTGAAACTAAGAATGTTCAGTGCAGATGAAACTCCATTGGAAATGCCACCGAAAGATGTTATTGAATTAGGAGCTCAGGTAAAAATTCAAGGTTGGTTCTTTAGTTCTTTCGGTACCAGTACGATTCTTTCTTGACGAATTCATTGCTTTTTTGCTTGGTAGGCTGTTGTTCAGTACATGGTTGATTCGATTAGAGCGAGGACCGAGGGTAGTCAACATACTGAGCCAAATGATTGTTTGTTTTGGTTGTGTTCATTATGTACGACGATAGACGAAGAATGACAAGCAAAGTATACAAGTCGTTACAGTTTGGTTTGATTTTTGTACATAGCAATCATCTTCGAGTTTAAGCCTTTTGTTTTGTTTGTAAGAGCCAAAAATAATGTAAATATCTGCTTCTTGTGGGACAGATCATGATTGTTTACATTGTAATCAGTCTTAGGTGTATAATAGGTATCGAGTTTAATCATTCTTTTTTCCTAGTTGTCAATGGAGAGTCAAAAAACAATATCATGTTTGGTGACCCTTTACATGATACAGAAAAGGGAATCAATTGTTGTTTTCTAATAGCTCAAGCTCAACCCGATAATAACAAATAAGCTTAAACCAACTCGATAAATAAATAAACAAGCTTAAATGCAACTAAGCTCGGCTCAACTGGGTTACACTCTTAATTTCCATGCAAAAACTTCCAGTCTAGCAAGAAACTGATTATTCAACCATTATCAATCAATAAAAAAATCCGTTTCCAGAGAACGAAGAACATCAAGTATAAGAGGAGCTAAATGATACATTTAGTCTGAAATCATCAAATTTATCAACTTAAAGAAACTACAGTTCTGATAATATTTAAATCTTTTAAATTGTTTTCAATTAGAGACCTTTTTATCTCCCTCCAAATTACAATGTGTCAATGGATTTTTACTAACCAGTGATTCATTACAGGAGGAAATTATTGATAGGCTTATTGCACAATACCACTTACAAGAACAACACACTTGAAATGCGCTTAAAGATGAATAAAACCCAAAACTATCTCAAATCATCTGGGCGCCATCGATGATGAACCAGAGATTGTTCATTAAACCACCTTGACCTTGTTCTTAGACCCATGTTCTACCGAGCTTGTTTAGCTGCCCCTGTAGGTACTGAACGAAAAGGGAGCATGCAACAAAGGAACATGAAAGTGATCGGCCGTCTGATTCTCCCTCACCTGAAACACAATGCTAACATAAGGAAAGAACCCCGACGGTGCATATGTGCCCGTGTCGAAACTTATCCGATAAAAGCCAGGGGTAATATGATCGACAATGCCCATCAGTTGGCCACTACGACCATCATTGTTTGTTGTTGATGAGCCTATCATTACCCAGCCAGTGGATTCTAGGTTTGAGAACAATGGCTGCTGTGAAGTTCCCTTCCACATCTCCAAGTGAACATCCATGCCTGAAGCTGGAGAGCCGCGCGCAATGTCCAAGACGTGGGTTGTGATGGGTGGACGGGTGCGAGAGCTGCTGCCTGAAGATGTGGGTTTGAAACATGAAAGTTTTTCTTCACTTTTTATTCACTGACTGAAAAATAATCATGTAATGACAAATGCTAGAAATGTTTCTCCGGGCTTAAGATACAAGTAATATGAAGAAGTAAATACCGCCTGCTGTGATGTAAGAATTCACAGGAAGACAAGAGGGGGCTGAACTGTTTGATCCAACATCAGATTTTACAAGTCTAACAAGACGCAGTTCGATTATTTTCATCTCCTCTTCTGCTGCTATTTCAAGTTCAACAATGGGCCGATTCAAGTAGCGTTTCTACAGAGGAAGACTCAGTAAGTAAACAATTAATCCAATCTCGAGATTGTTATGCAAGAAAGCATGTAACTAGTAAGAATAGCAGCATGCAGATAGTAGATAAATGAGACAACAAAAAGCTCACTAAACTTGTATATCTAGAGTTACTGTCAGTGTTCGAAGCACAATTACCTAAATCCATACTGATCTATGTTCAGACAAGGACATAAATAGGCCAATTATTGACAAATTTTTGGTAAGTTGGATAAACAATTAGATCCGATGATGTATAAATAAGTAATACATAGTCTAGTAGCTTGAAGTTGAACAAATAGATGGCTAGTGAATATTTAAGCAACCTCCCGAGCAGTCCAAGATTAGCAAGACTTTCTCGACTTCAACAGTAAGTAGAAGATGAACAAACAGTTGTTATTTTAAACACTCAAAAGGCAGAAACATAAATATTGCACTTAACTATAATTGTAAAGCACTACAATTTGTACAACTACAAAAAATGAACTTTAAACATTTAACATGTCGCAAGGTGCAATAAGCTAGTGAAATAACATAAATTTTTTTAGAGGTTGCATTCTATTCAGAAGAAGAAATAATAGTGTAATAGAACATCTCATATCTTGCAGGCAGAAATTCATACTTCCGCCTTTTGAGAGTGTAGTTCAGCAGAGCATGCATATTAATTCCACACAAAACATCCACCAAAGAAGAAAGTAGATCAGACTGTCCTACACAACTACGTCTCTTTACAACTATAACCATTATTTCCTATAATCCATACTGAATATCTTTGTCCGCATTAAAAAAAATGTTTGTCGTGTTTTGACCACACACTACATATTTCCAAATTACAGGCAACATAACAATTTCTTTGAACTCCTCTCTCTGTGCAATCTCATATAGCATGATAATGTTAAGAAGATGATATAGCCAGCTAGGAAAATGAGCATATTGTGCTGATTTATAACATCAAGATTCAAGAAGGTGCTTCTCTCAGTCATGATTTCCAATTTCTATGCAAAGCTTAACAAAGTCTGCATAGTTTGATGTCTAAATTTAGTTAGTCGATTCTTAGAGACAAAAAGTGGGCAATAGGAGGCGAGCTAGACTCATATTCATGGTTTACATGTAATATATATCTTGTTATTAGGATGGCAATTATATTGTGAAGATAAAGATATTATAAGATCATCAACCTTAAGACATAGCCATAGTCTTACCCGACATTCAAATCTACTGTATAATTGAAGAGTAAATGTGAAACCGAACCATTTTTCTGAAGCTGAAACGTGAGGCATAAACAAGAGATCACCAAACTAAACTTATTCTTTTAGCAATTTACCTTCAATTCAGCAAGGATTTCCGGTGTGCCCCTTCCAGAGGCGCAGATAAGGAACACAAACCCAAACTTCTCCTGGTAACGGATATTCCAGTCCACCAATTCCTACAATTAGATGAAAGAAAAATAATTCAATTCTCAAATTAAAAGAATGAACTCTAAAATAAAGAGGGGAAAATCATGATCGGATTCACCTGCAACGTGGTATCGGTGGCAGAAGCCATTGCAGCAGATTGTTCTTCCTTGGACCACCTATTCCGGCCAACAATAAAAAGTTAAAAGGATTCCTGAATAGAATAAGGAACGAGAGGGATTGGAAGAATAGTGACTGCGAAACGGAGGGGGAGGTGGATCCTATCGGCGGGTGAGCTGCGAAGGCCTCGAGCCATCCGGCGACGTCGATCTGAAGAATCAGAAGGTGAGGAAAGGGGTAGGCGAGGGTGATCGAGAGTAGAGAAGAAGGGGGCAAAGGTACGACCTTGTTGAACCAGATCCCGCGGGCGGACTGGATTGCGTGGTGGAGGTCGGAAAAGGGCGAGGCGGAGGAGAGCTCCTTGGCGAAACGCTTGCTGCCGCAGCACCGTAGCACATCCTCCTCCGTCCACGAAAAAGACGCCATTTTTCCGTAGTTCCTACTCGGTTCCGTTGATCCCTCCCAAACTCTTTCCTCTCCCTCTCCTCTGAGTCCTCTCTACTGCGTTTACAAAACGATCATAGTGGGCTATTGGGCTTCTGTGATGATTCGATTATTTCAAAATTTAAATTGTTTTTAAATAGTTTATTCGATTAATTCTTCAAATAGATTTTAATTTTAATTTTTTATCCCATTAAATCGAATACATTAAATTTAAAATGAACAGATAAAAAATTTTGCATTACTGGAATTTAGGATGAAAATCAATTTTGCACTATTGTAATTTATTATGTATTTTTAGTCGTAATTTTAAAGTTAATTAATTTAATTTTTGTCAGAATTAATCGACGTTTTCATCAACTCAATTAGTTCATAAAATTTTAATTTGTTCAATTCAATTTGATTTAACTAAATTCTCAGCTTAATAACAAAGGGTTTATGTTAAAAATTTAGTTAATTCAGTTTTTACCTAATTAATTAATATTTTATCGGTTTAATTTATTTAATTTTTATTAAAAATAATAATCAATTCGGTTATTTAAAAAAAATAATTTATTCATTTATTTGGGTTCGAACACTCTGAATAGCAACCAGGATTTTTTTTCCCATTTTTGGAATTGGGACGGTAGAAATCAAACAAGAGATCATCTCAAGGAAAACACAGTGAAAATATGAGGGGTAAAGGACTTTCACCTGTGATTTAGTCTGAGTGGAGTTCATCCGTTCAATGGGAGTTCTGGTCATCTATCTTAAAATCATCATGTTCGCGTGTCCTAACACCGATCGAACAATTCAGACAGGCCCAACCTAAGGTATAGGCTATTAAGGTCTATGCCTAGGGCTCTAATAAAATTAAGGCCCGTTATTATTTTAAAAAATAAATAATTTTAATAAATATAATTTACCTATATAATTGTATGCCTGACATTTCGATTTCTACCCAGTATTTATCATTTAATTTCGTTCTAAATTTTCAATGGCAAATAAATGGTAACGCCTCGATTTCTGACTAATATTTATCTTGATTTCTTTCTAAATTTGCAATGATAAATGCATAGCTAACCGATTTCTATCAAGCATTTGCTTGTTCAAATGATATTTACACATCTTTTGTTATGAGAGATTTATAATATTATAAATTAAGCTCATTCTACGTACTCATTTTTAATTGAGATATCATTTTTTGTCGTTAGTAAGCTGATCTATGTAATTAGAAATATATAATTTTATTTTTATTTTTAGGAAATAATAATTGAGATAACATATATACTGTAAAAAAATAATAGGTAGACAATAATTTTGTATCTTAAAAAGTTAAAATACTAAATTTTATATAAAAATCAAATTTTAAATTAATATTTTATTTAAAAAAAAATTAAACCCGCCATTGTAGTCCCAAGTCCGAATGAAAAAGGATGAGAAAAAATTTTATTTTTTTAAAAAAATTATTAAGGGCCTATTTATTATTATTATTATTTTTTCATCTAAGACCTCATTGAACCTTAAGACGGTCCTGATCCGAGGGAGTATGTAATGTAGAGCACTCTCATGAACACGCACGTCTTCGCCGATGCCATCGTCGGCTACAAGATCCCCAAGCAGCAACAACTTCAATTTGCACCGAGATCGGTAACCCTTCCTCAGGAACTGCTGCTACTTGACTACATGCAAAGTTGAGCAGGTCGATTCCTTCCTCAATCTCGTGGACACTGCAGAATACCTACAAACAATTTTAGGTAAAATAATAATTCGACTTCCTTCAGAATTCAGATTCCTTCCTTATTGGATTCTCCATAATGATCTAATAATTAACATATATAATTAAATATGAATCGATCAATTTGAAATTGTAACTCGTCATCAAGCGAATACTTTGCTACATATCCCTCATTTGCCTTATTATTTTTTACAATTTACAACCTCAAGTTCAAGTATTACATGATACTTAATGGATCTTGGAACCGTCAGAGGTTGTCGTATTCCGTTGGTTTCATAAAATTCTTGAAACTCATTTGAGGTAAATTCTCCTCCTCGATCAGATCGCATAACTTTGGTCTCAAGACCGCTCTCCTTTTCTACAGTGGCTTTAAATTTCTTGAATATGCCGAAGACCTCGGATTTTTGCTTCAAGAAATACGCACAAGTTTTTTGAGAAAAATCATCCATAAAAAAGAATGAAATAATTATCTTACCAAGTAAACTTGGATTTATCGGACCACAAACATCTGTGTGTATAAGTTCAAGTGGCTTTAAGGCTCTTGAACTTGACTCATTTAGAAAACCTTTTCTGAATTGCTTCCCAAGTAGACATGCTTCACATAATTGATCAGGATGTTTGATGTAGGATAGTCCTCTCACCATCTCCTTTTTTGAAAACAATTCTAGTCCTCCAAAATCGAGATGTTCATAACGAAGATGTCATAACCAAGTAGTGTCTTTATAACAAACTGTGAGACAGTTGGCAACATCATTTTGAATATTAAATAATAACATTCTATTTCTTGACATAGAC
>JBAMIB010072121.1:0-14984 GCA_037177415.1 Kaempferia rotunda
AAAATATTTATTACTTGATTATTTGGTAATAAATATTTGACGAGGTCATAAAAGAGATACCTGCAGATTCTTTTCGCTTTATTGACAGGTTCCTAAGACATCGGAGAAAATGCTAAGTCAGTCCTAATTATGAAGAGGAGACACCTGCCGCCTCTATATAAAGGAGGGCAACCCTAGGTAACGGAGGATCTTAGTTCTCTTTTCGCAACTTCTCTCTCTTTCTGGGCCAGACTTGAGCGTCAGAGGGGTTTCCGCTGGAATTCTTCCAGTGGGTTCCCTTTAACGTTCGTGTTAACCTTGCAGATTAGCTTGCCCTTGACGTCCATCTCATCACCTTTGGTTGTTGCTGATTGGTTTCTTGGTGCCGGCCCTCCACGTCGCTCATCATCGGAACAATGAGATATGATGGATTTGAATCATATGTACTTATTTTTTATGATGGAAGTGTAAATGAGGCTTTTGTTGTTGAACGAAGCTTTGTTGTTATCGTGGATGAATTTGTGATGTGGTTTATAATGTAAATAGTAATTTTGAGTATTAAATTTAAACTTGAATGTAAACATGTTTTAAATCTCACAATTAAGGGGTGTATTGTCAAAATTTTAGCTAAATTTAACAAGAGAATTTTATTTCGACTACTAGATTAGCGACGGAATAATTTTTTCCATTTCTAAATATTTTAGAGATGAAATTTTAATATCATTGTTAAGTTAGCAACTGAATTAAAATTTCATTGCTAAGTCGATTAGAGACAAAAAAAATTTTGTATGACCGTTTATTTTCATCGCTAATAATTAAATCTCTTATAATAAATAATACCTTAAAATTTCCAATATAAAATTAAAATATCATTGATATTTAAATCTTCTATTTTTTCTTACTACTACTTTATCATTTACATTTCGAGACAGATTGCCTAAAGTTATATACTTACTAAAATTTAAAAAAAAAATACTTTTTAAATTTAAATTGCGATTTAGATGCTTGAAAAAAATGTGTTAACAGTTGTAGGAGGGATAGTATTAGAATTCAGACTGTCCTTGGAAAAAAATAAAAATAAAAATAAAAATAAAGTGTGTCTGTGTGTGTTAGGATCCATCGAAAATTTTGGATGCGCCCCCTGGAAAAACTCCGAAGAAAAAAATAAATAGGCCGCCTAAAGTGCAAATCTATTTATACTAAGTGCAAATCGTGACACGTGTCCGCACGCCTTACTTCCGGATGCAAACCTATTTATATTCTCCTCCTTAATTCCCAGCTCTCCCGTCCGCGATCAGCCCTTGTCTTGTTCCCCCTTTCCCTGCTCCCCCACCGCCTGAGGACGATCCCTAAACCCTTGAATCCTCCGCGCCAGCCATAGAATTCTCTCCAGGCTTGTTCGATCGTTGGCAGGGGCGATCCGTCGCTGGAAATGGCGACCAACGTCTCCGCCGTGTACATCCAGGTGGTGGACGACGTCATCAGTAAGATCCGCGACGAGTTCATCAACGAAGGTGCCGGGGAGAGCGCGCTCGCCGAGATCCAGGCGGTAATTCCTTCCCCTCCCTCGCTCCGATCTTTATTTACCTTGTCTCGTTTATAGGGCCTCCACCCTTTTCAACAAGTTGGTGGCTTTGACGACTTACTTTGATTGTTTTTCCGTCGACGTAGATCTGGGAGATGAAGATGATGCAGGCCGGCGCAATAAGCGGCAACATTGAGAGGCCGGCCGCCCAGAAGAATGTTGCCCCGACGCCGGTGCATGATCTTAACGTGCCTTACGAGGGGCCGATTGAGGAGTACGAGACCCCAACTGCGGAAATGCTTTTTCCACCTGTGAGTCCACTGCGTTTTCTTTTTTTGTTAATTCCACTTGATCGTATACTTTTGGTCCAATGCGGGATTAGTGTACATTTGGGTATTCTTGCAGACTCCATTGCAGACTCCTATCCAGACACCACTCCCTGGAACTGATTCGGGGATGTATAACATTCCCACCGGCCCTTCTGATTATGCTCCGTCTCCGATTACTGATATCAGAAGTAGCATAGACTTGAAAACTGGACGGCCTAGTCCTTACATGGTACATCAATTTGTTTTTTTTTTTGGGATATGCTTCTCCAATGATATATCTTCCTCATGTTTCACGTAATGCCGTGAGTTGTGCTCTGTCTACGGAACGGACAATTGTAATAACATGGGATCTGATTAAGTTGCATTGTCTTATTGGTTAGCAACCACCTTCTCCTTGGATGAACCAAAGGCCTCTTGGAGTTGATGTTAACGTTGGTATGTTGAAAGGAGAGAATGATGCCCTTGTCTGATTACATTTTACTGCAATCCTTCATCAGGTGTGAGGTTGGAGTAAGTGGCTTTGTTTGCTGATGTGTATTTTATTGCAGCTTATGTTGACGGCCGTGAAGAGACTGATAGAGGCTCATCTCAGCAAGCTATGACTCAGGTACAGAGTACTCCATGCCTGACTGTAGTTGTATTAGGGACAGGAGTCCTAGTAATTGCATTCTTGATGATTGTGGATATTTTTCCTGTGTTGATTCTAATGTGTCATTTTGCTCTTCTTTTTTCGTAATTGCAAATGGTTATATGTTTGATATTTATCATTTACTAGCTATCATATTGAATGAAGGACTTTTTCATGAATTCCTCTGGGAAACGTAAAAGAGATGACCATCCATCCCGCTTTAACCCAGGAGGCCATTTACCACAACAAGATGGAAGTGGGGATATTTCAATAGAATTTTCTCTGCTCCAGGTAGATGCATTTTTGAGTTGTAAATCTTTTGCTTTGATGTCCGTTTAAGATATAACTGAATTTAATTAATGTAAATCATAGGGAAAAATTACTCAGTTGCTGTAAAGTTTGATTGGTTTCTCAAGTTAGCCTATTTTTGTTGGAATATCTCATTTGGCTAGAGGCTCTCTTCTCCTTAAAATTATTAACACTGTAAATTCTTTAAAAACTTCCAACGATATATATATTCTAAAAGTTTGATCATACTACAAGTGTGCTGAAATTCTCACTCAAAAACTTGTGATTTTGGGTAAGTGCTAGATTGAGATTTTAAACCGGAAGCCAAGGAACTGAATTAGATAAAAAGCATTGTGCCTAATAAAGTTCAAGTCCAATGAAACTTTGGGTGCCAAACTGCATTTTTCTTTAAATCTTATTACATTAGGTTCCGCTGTCTCATTGTGCTAATGTCATTATAATCTGAATTGTTATAATAGACAAGGATACCTTATTAATAATTTGGTTGGCTTGCTGGAGAAAAGTTTACTAGTATCTCAGTAGGAGATTAGTTTGTCCTGGTTTGGTGTTAAATTAATTAGTTACGGGACAACATTACCTCACACAAAAAAGAGCAGCCCAATGCATGTCCTAAGGAAGTGTCGGACCACATTGATTTTATTGTATGCAATCTTACCTTACGTTTTGCAAGAGATTCTTTCCACAACTCGAACCCATGACCTTGTGGCAACAACTTTACCATTGCACCAAAGCTCCCCTTCAACATTACCCTACACATACTTTTATCTTAAATAGTTTATATGAGCCTATTACAAGAACTGGTTAGCAAGGTAACAGTCAAATACATGATGCTTTCATTGTACTTTCCCCATTTATGGAGGACGACATGAGAGATGGTTGCATAAGTTTCTTAAGGCTACACATTTGAAACATCCTTCACATTGTCTTACAATCACAAGATGGGTATGTTTTTGTTACTCATTAATTGGTCTTGCATTCATTGATTTAGATCTCGATATTTTGTCTTTGTCAAACAAGAATTGTTGGGATCAATTAAAAGGATAATTTTCATGAATTACGCTAAGCAGTGGTTTTTCTTATTCTAACAATACGTTTAGATGTCTGAGAAACAATGATGTGAAAATCTAGGGCTTCTTGTTTGGGACCTTATAAAGAATGCAAGAGTTTAATTTGTAAGCGAAGTGATTTAGGGGCATGATTTTTATTCATTTTACTGGGCCAATTTGTGTAGACCATGGGGCTAGATTGATCTTCTTCAAAAATGTCTAAGGCATTTATTTGGCTGTTTGAATTTTCTGTAACCTTGGAATTTTCTTGTGCATGATTTTAAAATGCTGTGTCCTTAAAATGGTATGGCATTAACTATGATAAAAACAGTACTTTGGTTTCACCTGTTTATTCTTAGGTGCATAGTAAATTTTATTCATTTAGTATAGCTGTTTCTTTTCTCAGGGATTTCCTCATACATTTTGTAACTTTGGTGATTTGAGCCAATCCTTGGTACCAATCTGTTCTTCACCAGGGATTAGATTATATGCACTCATACTTTCCAGAATGTGCATGGTGCTTTGTGCTATTAGTCTGTCTTTTTCTAGTACTTGAGGCACATTGCATGTTATGTTTGATAAGAGACACAATAAATTCTAGGAAAAACTCATCATAGCTTTTGTTGAGGAATTGCACTGCTGATTTGACAGCCTATACACTGGTCTTTATTGAATCGGCTTTTGATTATTCCTGATATGGGCCAAACCAAATGCACCTTTACTTAATGTTCTATTATGCTTCATTCATTTGTGTCAGTTGTTTGACTGAAACTTGAAAAACATTGTCCCTAGGCATTCATACTTACCAAGTAACACGATTTAAAATCTCTCAGCCCAATACCAATACTGGTCCATGCTTTCTTGTTCCATATCAAGTGTTGGTATGGAGTGATATGTTTCAACTCGGATGGTTTGATGTCAAGTGTCTCAAAATTTAATTTTAAGGAAAAACAATAAAATAGTTAATTATATTTCTGATTGAATGAATAGGAATTGGATAATGTCTCATTGATTCTTTACTGCAGTAGGTTGTACCATGTGTTTTCCTGCTGAGTTTTGAGTTCGTAATTTCAACATATATGTTTTTTATTGGTCATTCCAGCATATATCAATAGCATGCACTCTGATTTGTATTCCAGCACATAGGTTGTTTAAATATTTATCTTGTTAATAGAGCCATCATTTAAAGCTCCCCTCTCATTTACCAATAAGCAATTCTTCCACTGATCATCTAATATATATGGTTTCAACTTTTAAATTTTCACTACTCAGTGTTTGATTTTGTCTCCATTGTTTATTTATCATTAAAATACAAATTCTTGTTATAGACTATTGCAAAGGCCCAATGGACATGGGCTTATACTGCTCAGAAATTTTGATTGGTAGCACTTTGGACACACAATACACCCATGAGTGCCTGAAGTTGAGGGGTGTCGGTGCCGGTCCTTTGTTGGGCTAATATGTACTTCCTAATATGAGTGGTATGGTAATATTTTAAACCATTGTTTGCTGAATCAACTTTAGCATTCATAATAATATGCACTAAATTATCTGAAAGCGTCTCTTGTAATTTGATATCAAAACCAAAAATTAAGAATTGATTCTCTTCTTATCTCAGTTAATGATCAGCTTAACTCCTGCTGTGAGTGTTCCATTGTATAGAGTTGCTCTTGAGCCAATCAATATCAGAGAGAATGTCCTCCATATTGTGGGGATTTGCTTAGTTGGCCTGATGCTGTCTAGTCATAGCAATGATAAATAGGAGTAAAACAACCTGCTGTAGTTTCTTGACAACTTATGGTCCATATATTTGCCCCCGGGGCTGTGTTGAGTTGGCTAATACGGGGCAAAGTTGCTACAATAGGGCAAGAGATTGAATCTCGGCTAAGCCGAGGAAAAAAACCCTCCCCACATTGGCCTACTACAGCTTCCTGATTTACCTTCTCACATATGGTGATGGGGCCGACGAGCTACTGGGTGGTGGATTTCACCTTTTTGCTACCATTTACAACATATGGTCCACTTCATTTTTAAGTTACTCTGGCCATGTATCAAAATATTAGGTCAAGAAAATCAAAATTTTTGATAATTGGTATAATTTCTCTTTATTAGGATAAAGTTTCCGCACACTTGGAAATTGGAAGTAGAGTTATTTGTTCAACTTTTGACAAAGTTCTTTGTTTTTTAATGCTAGTGTTCATAATAAGAATTTTTGTCCATCTATGTGAATTTATTAGAAATCTCTTTGATGCTAGAATTTAAGACAAATCTCTCTCTTTGTCTCCGTCAGGTAAACCCATTTCAGAAGCCATCACCTAGGCATGGACAAGGATCGGCAACTTCCAAGCTCATTCCCTATGGAGGGCAACCAACAGTACTTCATCAGTGTGATGGAGTACAGGACGAATATGATGATGTATTCAATATGCCATTGATAGTTATATAAACTGTTTCCTTTTCCTTATCTGTCTATTTACATCATGATTTCTTTTTTTCTTTGTTCTTCCTGAAGTTGTTTCCGATCCAAGGTGTGGCTACTGAAGACTACAATACACCTGGAGACCATGGTAATTTCTAATATCTAATGTGAAACTTCTTGACACCTGAATATTATGTTTTCCCCTTTTGCTTTGCATCCAGCTGAACTACGGGCTCCGACTCCTGCTGTTGCTACACCAAACCCAAATAAAGACGAAGCAGGAGAAGATGATGAGCCACCCCTCAATGAAGATGATGATGACGATGACGAGTTGGATGATGATGAAGATGACGATGAGCCAAATGCTCAGCATTTGGTTCTAGCTCTCTTTGATAAGGTAGTTGCTGGTAACTTTTCATATCAATATCATCAACAAATAATTTTGTAAATTTTAATGTTGATCGCTGGGTCTCTATAGGTGACTCGGACAAAAAGCAGATGGAAGTGTACCCTTAAGAATGGCATAATGCATCTCAATGACAGGGATCTTCTTTTTAACAAGGTAATTTAGCAGTCCTAGTTCATAATGTTTTTTTTTATTCGTGATTTGTGAGGAATTATCATGATTGACAATCCTTTATTCTTGGATTCTATTATGTTCCATCCATTAGTTCATAGTATAGTCGCATTACGCAATAATGATGCTATGAAGATGGGTGGTTTATGTCACACAGCAAGTTGAGGTTCCCAACATTATTCTCATAATTTACAATCCGTTTCAAAGGTGGCCTATATGAGGTTTCAAGGTCTTTATTTTTCCTTTTAGCAGTCTTTTGCTTTCTAGCTTTAAAGTGATTTTTTGGCACACTGTTGTTGATTTTGGATGCAAACATTCAACGAAAAATCATTAGGAAAGAACCCCAAAACCGTAGGTTTATTTCATATATTCCTTAATGCGGCATGTGAACTCACATCGAGCACCTCTTTTTTTTTTTTTTTTCTGTTCGCAGGCGAATGGCGAGTTTGAGTTCTGATTTTCTTCCTTTCGCTCTTGAATTTGTCAACTGGAAGCATGAACGAACTGTGGTGTTTACAATTCTTGAAGCTATTTGCGTTCTTGTCAAGATGGTACACGCTGAACCTACAGATTTGTTTCTTTACCTTTTTTTACTTCTTCCTTTCACTTCTTATAATTTAAGTACGTTGCCATATCCCCTACCATGTTCTGTTAGATGCCCTTGAGTTTGTGGTACTGCACCATTTAGTAATACCAACCGAGACCTTGTATATCTTTGGACGATCTTCTAGCAATGCGATGTGATTATCCTCTGGTTTGTCCATGCGAAGAGAGCATTTCCCTAATTCAGTACCAAATTGGAGTCGTGGTCACAAGATCCTTTGAGAAAACTATTCTATTCTTTTGTAGTAAGCATCCATGTAGATATCAACTACGCTAACAATGTGGACCAAACAATCTACTCTTTTGAACTCATGCAACATGGGCTTGGACAAAAATCACTCGGATAAGGTAACGGAAAGAATGAGAAAGAAAAATCTCAACAGAAAGTGGGAAGGAAAGAGAGAGAAAATAAAAGGACAAAGGAACAACCGTGACTGTGTGAAGCGACCTCACACACGCTGGCCCATAGGCCGTGGCCGCCCGAGGCGACCTCATTCGTGTGAGGCCTCAGGCAGGCTGCCAGTAGCAGCCCTGCAAGGCGACCTCATGCGCACAGGGCTGTTGGCGGTGGGTTGTTGATCTTGACTGCGTGAGGCGTCCTCGCACAAAGTTGCTGACCGAGGTGGTGTGAGGTTGCCATCCGCTACCGTGCTAAGTCTGATCATAGGAGTGCCAATTTAGATGGGTCAGATCGAATTTGGGTCGAATTGTGAACTTTTTTTTTAACTCTCAATTCAAATTCGATCTGAATCAAAATTCAATCCGAAACTCTTCAACATGAACCCGAACCCGGCCAATCCCACCAACCCGAATCCGACCAAGACAATCCGTATAATCCGATCTAAAATAACTTTTAAAACTATTTTACCAATAATTCTTCACTTTTATCTCAATACTCTATCACTATTATACTAACATTGATATTAATATACATAAATACATCTTAATTTTTAAAATAAAATTTGATTTAATCCTAAAAAATCAACTAATCCCTAAATTTGGGTCAACCCGAATCTAACCCAACACGAATCCAATCCGAAAATTTTCAACCTGAAATTCACCAATCCGAACCCGACCTGAATGTGAAAATTTCAAACTCGAACTTGATTTTTTTTCTGATCGATTCAAGTTGGGTTGTCGGGTTAGATTTATTTTTGACATCCCTATCTGATCACAAGTTGGGTTAGGAGAAAATTGGCTGTGCATTAAGAGTTGACACGTTGAGAGGAAGGAAATTAATTTCTTTTACAAAGTAAATAAGGGAAAGTTTAAATCCATGTGCCCATTTGGTAAACAAAAGAAAAGAAACTAAATCATCTTTTTTTTTTACGAAGTGAATAAGGAAAAGTTTTACATAGCGAAAATCTTTTTTCAATTTTTATTTTCATCCTCCTAAGTCAACAGTGATAAGAAGATCATGGAAAGGGGTTTCACAGTTAAAAGATAGAAAAAAAAAACACGAGTGATGATGGTTGTTGGAGGGGCTAAGTTGTGAAATGGAGATAGCAAATGAGGATGCTATGTCGATTTCTTTAATAGTATCTTAGATTGATCGATAAACTGAAGTTGATCGAGCTAGTCGGAAAAAGGCAGTTCGGTCATCCCCTTATTTCATCTTCTAAAGTAAACAGATAATACAATATGCTAAAATTGAGAGCGTAATGTTTTAATTATAAAAATATATTACATTAATACATATAAAAAAATATTATTATTTTCCAATAATAAAATTATGATCCCAGCTTGTCCAACCCATTAGGCTCATTTAAGTTGGCCTACTTTATCGATCGATCCAACTTAACTCCATTAGGTGAATGACTAATTGAAAAACTAACCCTATCGTCTTTGAAAGACATGTTTGATTAGGCCACCGAGACCAAGATATTGGTTCCTCTAACCCATACAACCAACCCGATTGTCTTTGCTCATTCAACCCTTCCAATTGACTAGATTAGAGCATGTGGTTAGGCCAATTCGATCACCTTAACAAGCCACCCTCTCCCCCTACTAGATTTGATTAACTCGACCAACTTATTACGTAGCATGCTCTTGTCCATCTTGGTTGATCACCTATTCAACTAATTGTTGAGCTAATATGTAAGTTTATGTATGATCAAATTTAAAAAAATATTTAATTTTATGAAAATTCATTAAAATTAAACTAACTATTTACATAAACAAAATACATCATTTGCATTAAAAAAAAAATTGAAATATCATACTTAAACCAATAGGCATACGTATTTAAATACAGAAACAATCAACCTTTTCAATTTTGTAAGTTATTTTTTATTTCTCAACATTTTTCAATTTCTTTTATTATTATTTTTTTAAAATCATGTGCAATGATGTCACACATTGTTAATTAATTTTGAAACTCTTTATTTTAAAGCGAGAGGAAAACAAAAAATAATAATTATAATAAAATCCACCTACTGCACGGTCCCGGGTAAACACGCAAACAGACAAACCTCCAGGCAACCACCCAAAGTAAACGCCAACTCCAGGCCCACCCGCCGTTGACTCTTTCTTCTTCTGCCGTCACCGACACTCCGCACTTCACTAAATAACCTATCCATATTGAAAAAAAGAGTCCTCGTTACGGTTGAAAAAAAGTCAACCCAATAAAAAATAAAACTGCACCAACAGATTAGAAATAATTTTCAAAATTTATCAACCGAATTTGAACTAAAACAATATAACTTGAAAACTTATATAACCCGCGGAGGTGCATATTCTCAACCTCTAGACAATTGTATCGGCCAAGGACCGTACCCATAACAATCATCGAAGAAAGTAAGTGATGGCTTTCATTCCGCCTTTTGTTTATCATTTTCTCTCGATGTTCAGGTTGCCAAAGAGATGATGATTAGGTGCCCTAAGCTAATACAATTATCGAAACCGAAACATTTTCGGTAGTGCAGTGGTTGCTCCATGAAGTACAGCAGGTAGAAGCAACATGCCCCACTGCTAGCTGTGTCTGAAGGAAGTGAAGTGATCAAAACCCCTCCATTAGCTAATTAAGAGACTTTTAGATGGTGACGTTGACTTTATCTACGAACATTTTAGATCATGCATTAGTTGACTTTATCTATGACAAAGATCATGCATTAGTTGGATATGCTCCATCAAATGTATACTTTAGTGGTTGACATTTGTCCACAAGTCCATTCTCATTGAAATGGAAGTGAATCGTCATGCTTTAAAAGGCCTAGCATTCCTTGAAAGAAAATTCACATGCTTTGAGTGTCGTTCGCTGTTGCCTCATTCTTCGACGATGGTGGAAGGAGATGAATCGGAGGCCAATTGGCTCGGAGAGTTAGTAAACAACAGCACTCATTCTCTATTTGTCGCAGGGCACGGGCACGGCCCAGGGACCTCAACCTTTCGGGCAGCTCAAATGTGTTGCAGGTGAGATTTTTACACGCTGACATATTCGATTGCGGGTGAGAGAGTCAGCTTGATCCTCTCTCGCAGGGTTTCGACACCAGATCAGATGAGTTTATCGAACAAGTTGGACAGCAAGTACACGCTGCGGATGAAGATGTGCGGCGCTGGACTTGCCGACGACGGCTATAAGTGGAGAAAATATGGCCAGAAATCTATTAAGAACAGTCCCAATCCAAGGTCACAATTCTGACTCCTGATTAATTTCAATGATAAATTCGATGTTACGCTGTGTCAAAGTCCCTTGTTTGCTCACCGTAAAAGCATTATATATCGATCAGCCTTAACAGCACCTCTTGAGAAAATTAAGAACTAGAAGGAGGTTTCCACGAATAACAGCACCTCTTGAGACCAACAACTAGAAGCCATCCCGCAATTCAGAATGCCAGTACTCAAACTAGCAAAGGAGTTTTCCATGAATAAGAGCATTGATTTTAGGCTGAAAAAGAAGAAAAAAAACACCCTCATATAATGAGTAAAATCTCAATTAAACTGAAATAACCAACTGAATTAGAAAGTTCGATTTGTTTAACTCGAAAATTCAGTTTTTTTTTTTAAAAAAAAAAGAAACTTGATTATTTGATCTATTCAATTCGGTCCGAATGCTCACCCTACTCATATCCACTTGCAGCATGGAACTTGTTTGATGCTTTCTCTACTTGAGTGCAGGAGTTACTACAAATGCACTAACCCGCGATGTAGTGCCAAGAAGCAAGTAGAGCGGTCCTCAGAAGATCCCGAGATGCTTATCGTAACATACGAAGGTCTCCACCTCCATTATACTGCAGAATTCCTGCTGTCTCAGACACAGGAGGACTATTTCACCTACACCAGGAATAAGCCCAAGCGCACAACAATCCTACAGCAGCCTGATGTTCCGATGTATCAGTCGCTAGGAACAAACCAAAGAGGGCTAAACGATGGTTTTGAGTGGAGTACAAAGATTAATGCTGCAGACGACGGAATGCAGAAGTGTATGCAGCTCGAAGATGTCGTCCATAGATCACAAGGTCTATTGGAAGATGTTGTGCCCTTGTTGGTGAGAAAACCAGTCATCTCAGCCGCATCGTCAGAGGACCATAATCTCTCAACGCAGTCTCCATCTTCGACGGCGCGATCTTGGAGCCCTGTCTCCTCTTATCTTGATATGAATATCTTTTCCAGCATCCTATGAGTAGTAAACAACCAGATGCAAGCAAGTTCAACTTCAAATTATATATATGAATTAGATCAGAATATCGATATTTGTGATGGTAATATGTTCTTACTTCCATTTTCGATATCATGGTTGGATATAGGTAGATGTTTAATATGCATATAGAAACCTGATAGGATTATAAACCAGCCAAATTGAGTCAAATTTTATTCAAACTTAAAATGAAAAGTGATGAAATGAGGCTTGGGCCAAGTATGGCCTACTAACCCAAGCTTGTATTCTATTGGGATTAGGAATCGAAGGTTGTGTTTGAAAATTTAAAATTGCTTATAATTTTAATTGTAATAAAAATTAAAAAAATTGAAATGAAATTTATTTTCAAAAAATAAAAAATTGAAAACTTGTTTAACGGTAATCCAATGAAAAAGTTTTGAAACAACCATATTTAATTCCCACTGTACTATATGAATCTTTCAATATCACCTTTATATTTAAATAAATTATCTTATTTTATTATTACTAATTAAATTTTCTTTAATCTTCCTATTCCACATTCGATGTGCACATTGTCATACTTTCAAATCATCTAACTTGAACTTCTATTAGTCATCTACATATATGTTAATATCATCTTAAATGTATCCCCTGAATTTTTCTCTCAATAGATGTCACTTAACTTTCTCTCAAATATTTTTTATTTCTTATATTATCCATCTTTGTATGCCCGCACATTCACCTTAACATCCTCATCTCTGCAACTCTCATCTTCTACTCATGTACTCGAGTCATAGACCGCTCCATATAACATATCAGATATAACCGTCATTTTGTATAACTTTTCTTTTAGTTTCAGAGACACTTTATACAAAGAACATCGATGTTTTCCTCTATTCCAATCATCATGTTTCTATTATATGTAAAGTCTCTCTCAATCCCTCTAACCTTTAATAAAAATAATTTTAAATACTTAAAGTTCTTAGTTATTAACAATTCATCATATTTCTTATCTTAATAATTATTTTATTACATTTAATATTATTAAATTTAAATTTTATATATTCTATATTTACTAAGTTTAAAACTTTTTATATTCCATCATAATTCAAATTTATCATTTACTTTTTCACATATCTCATATATCAAAATAATATTATATAACACAACAAATATCATACCGTGAATGTGTTCAATAAGTTTGTATACGCTTAATGTAAAATAACTATTCACTTGTAGACTCATCTTTAATAAAAAGACATTTAAATATATTTTATTTAAAATATTTATAAAATAAAAATGATGATCGGTTTACTAATTTATTGGTATAAAATATATAACAAATTAAAATAATATTAAAGCAATTAAATTAACTGAATTGAAATAATTCAGTATTAAAATATAATCACTTCGTTGCCAATGAAAAACAACCAGTAAAATAATATGAATATATGCAAGTGTAAAAAGAATAAAATAAAGATAAATATAAAATATTAAAATTTAAAATATAAAAGGTTAGAGTAAAATATAATTTTATATTAATATTAAGCAAATAAGAGTTAAATAATTTAATTAAAAAGTATAAAAGTTTAACCCTAAAATCAAAATTTAAAACTGTATATTCAATGAAGAGATTTAAAGACTTTCATTAATTTTTTTAATGAAAGATTTTTATGGAATTGATAGTATTAGGAATGATCGTATACTAGCTAAAAAAGGAGGTTGGATAGCGGTAACCCCAAATGGTTCACTTCTTCCTATAAATCATTAGCGCAAGCGGAAATAAAAAAACCAAAACTAAAGGAAGAAGCACAAACTGCTAACTCGATGATTTAAGTAGTTCAGAGATAAAACTCCTACTCCACGGCGTGTCCGTAAGGTGGACGATCTCATGATTTGTCGGTGGATCAATGCTCGACAACAACGGCTAGCACAATCCTCCTTGTCGGTGGAGAAATCTCTCTACAATTTCAACAAGCTCTTTGATTTGCTTTAACTTGGAAGATTACTAATTAGGGGTTAACCACCTCTAATTTTGTCAATCTTAACTAAGCTCCCAAAGCTTGGTTATACATGCTACCAGCTGAAACCACAAACTAATTTTTTGCCTACCAGTCGACTGCTAAGTATAGCAATCGATTGGTCCCTCGTGGAATTCGACCATTATAACTTAACGGCTTGATACCAATCGGCTGGTCAATCGACTGCTCCACGTGAGTTGAGCGAACAGAAACATTGTGTTCGCTCCCAGTCGACTGTTACATTCACCAGTCGACTAGTACATTCACTAGTCGATTGATACCCCTAGTATATCACTCTGCACTTGTCTTCGCCTCCACAAACTTGACCTCACCTTTAAGTCATCTTTTCTCAGCCTCGCATCCCTCGGATGCCTACCCATCCTTCACGTATATCCTCCAAGATGCCTCCCTCGGCCTCGTCCTTGTTGTCAGACCTTCCTTTGCTAGCACAACATTGACCTTGTTTTCTAGCCTCTTCTATCGGTCTTGCGTCCCTCGGATGTCTCATCATCTTTCAAGCCTTGCATCCCTCGGATGTCTCGCCATCCTTCACACTGCCTTCTGAGCTTCCATCAACCTTGTCCTTATTGTCTGATCTTCGCCATGCCAAGAGTCATGCTCCGAGACTTCACTTGCCAAGCCACACTTGGACTTATGTTGCCAAGGCTACACACTTGGACTTACACCACCAAGACTCCACTTGAACTTTTACCATTGTTGTACCTGCATCATGCATATTCACAAGTGCATATCGAATACAATAATAACCTAACTTAAACATTTACTTAAACATTAAAACCTATGATCACAACGATTGCTCCAACAATTTCCCCTTTTTGATATTTGGAAATCCGTTTAAGTTAGGAAAACACATATTTCAAATAAGCATGCAAGTAAATGCACTATATATGCACATGCAATGAGACCTAACTTTAGGCTCCTCCTGTACCT
>JBAMIB010072317.1:0-14982 GCA_037177415.1 Kaempferia rotunda
TCATGGGAAATTGCCATAAAGCCGGCTTACGGCCGTACATATTTCATTTAATACGCCACAAATATTTTTTTTTTCTCCCTAAAATATTCTTGAGAATGGGGTTATGTGTAAAAAAATATATAAGGATAAAAAAATGAAAAGAACGTTCCTTATTATTATTTACCTCTGTATACTTTTTTTGATATTGGTCAAAAATTGAGAGGCGCTTTAAATTAGGTAAATTTAATGAGTGTCGTGGTTTCTATATATTTATTTTCATTGTTAAAATATTATTTTAATTAGATTATTATTACAAAAAATTAAATTAAAATAATATAAAATTACCTATGGTAGAAGTTAACAACTAACTTTTATACATTATAGAAGTTATACGCTAACTTTTATTTGAAATGTGATGAGTGTTATAGAGTCTTCATCGTTAAAAATATTATTTTAACCATATTATCACTCAAAAGAAGCAAAATCAAAATATATAAAATTACTGTTGTAAAAGTAGCAACTAACTCCTACACTCCTAAATTCTAACTTCTACACGACATAATGATACAATAATATAAGAAAATTTTAGACAGTTCATGTTAAATGGGGCGCTCATGTGACTTTAATTAGAAGCAGGACACCCATGTAGCGATTTTGTAAATGATCGGTGCCCTTTTAATTTTTATTCTTTTATATTTTAGTTTTTTTAACATTAAAAATACTTTTGGATTTTTTTTCGAGTCTTACAATTCAACTAATCCTAGAGACGATCGATCTAAGCCTATAGAAGTTTTCCATAAACCATCAAAGTAAATCAAGAAACGTAAATGAGTCCCAACGGACGGCCTAGTATCACAAATAATTTAAACTCCTTATATAATGTCCCTGTGTGAGATTCGAATTCATTCTAAATAGACAAGGTTGCACCTCAATTGGTCCCCGAGCCTATCTTTAAGACCATCAAACAATTTTTATCAAACAAATTTTGATAGTCTAAAAAACTTAGACTTATACTAAATGAACATCATTACGTTCCTTTTATATATAGAGAGAGCCCAGAAGGAACTACTAAAAGTGTGGATTTATTTCATACGAATCCAAGCCTTTGATGTAGAAGTGGCAAAATACTATCCAGCACGAACCATCATGAGTCGTGCTTGACATGCCTTTTCAGGTGTGCATTGCAGGAAGTTCAGAGATGCAATAGATTTACCTTCTCACAAATTGGAGTAGGACAAAAAGGGAGCATCTACGAGTGTTCCTTTGACACCCCCAACTTCTACTTCAGCTGAATTGATGCGTCTTTTGACGTAGGCGAGACCGACATGATCCCCATCTTTCCGGCCAATTGAGTAGCTTGTAAGCACCCCAACCTGCTCAGAAAATTTCAGCTAGAAGTTTCTATGCAGTTATTGATGAAATCGAACTCACAATTTGACATGTCATTGTTTCGATGGCAAATTGTTTGTTTTCTCGGCTTGTAAACTTCATTTCCAGCTATACCTTATTTCCATCTTGCATGATGGAACTCCCAGGTTCTGCCTGGCCTAACAGTCGAATTCCCCATAGTCGCTGCTTGACGCCATCATAGGTAATCAGCCTAGATATGGTCTCTTGCCCTTTATAACATCCTCAAGTATCGAAAAAGGATAAACACACCATGTAAGATTGTCATGCCATATCATAGTTTCGTGAATAATACATAACATATATAACGAAATCTAGCGTAAGAAACCTTTGTCTACGGAAACAGCCATTGATAAGCCTGCCTCTAATACATTATAGTCTTTAGTGAGCTCCCTGCCAGGGGCTGGCCTCCCTGCATACAAAGGTAGAATCAGCTGTTAATGTTGAATCGAGGATGACAGACTAAGAAAGAAGTTAGTCTCTCTTTGACTATATTATACACAATCTACTTGTGACCTGACATTTTCACACATTTTAACGATCACTGGATCCATTATACTTTCTCTTAATATGGTAGGTCTTGTATAATCTAATTCTGGAAAAGAATAGGTACCAAAGACAAGTTTTTAAACATTGAACACACATTTTATGGTCTGTAGAGATAGTTGAGTGGTGCATGACCTTGAAGAACTCGAAGTCTTTCCCAGGCATTAGTCCCCATTGGAATAGCACCATGAGACAAAAGAGATTTCCAGACGGATCTAGCAGAAGCTGAAGATAGCATGAATGAAAAACCATCTTTAAACAAGATACTGCCGACCCCAATGGTCACTGGAGTTCCATTTACCTGCCAGTAGCAATTTTGACAGGTAGTAAACTTCAACATCTATTTGATGAATAATGAAACGGAATAATTATTTCCATATCAAGCATCTATATATGGATAAACTTAACCGGTCATTACTGTCAAGAATTTGGTCAAAATTAAGAGACGCTAAAAATACAAAAGTAATGGCTGAGAAATATCTCTCTTAACAATGAAAATGTGTTGTTTTATGGTGTGTTTGATTCTTGGGAATTGATCAAGCTGTATGACATGCCAGAGAGGTCGCTTGAAATGGTCAAGTCAGTCGTTAATCTAATAGTCGTATCGGTCAGCTGGTCAATTCACACAAATCTCTAATTAGTCAGTCTAAATAGGCCTATTGGTCACATCAGGTCGATCACGATAGTTAGTTGGCCCATATGTTTGAATTCACCTTTAGCCTCATAGTACCTTCAATTGTTCAAATTGACTGTAGGGTAGTCATTTCACATCTTCTCTCCTCTATGGCAAGTCATGCTCCGATCATTTTGAGCTCACCTTTGGCACAAACCTCTCCCCCATTCCCACTGTTCAAGATCTCTTATTCATCCTCAGGTTTATAGCTTCCTCACATCCTCTATTAATCCACCATCTAGCCCCAAACTCTCCTTCATTGTACCATGCTAGGAACATCTTCTTATCATTCCTATCATGAACCTCAGATGAAAATTTATGTCTTCCCAGGTTCGAGATCAGAACAGTTGATTATTATTCTAGCAATTATGTCTCCCAGAATACCTTCCATGAGAGTCTCGGGCTTCCATTTTATAGGTCTCAAAGTGAGTGCCAAACCAATGAAAGGATACCACATGGACATGGTAAAGAGCTTTAAGGGTGAAGAGCTTGTTCCTCAAAAGTGAAGTCTTTGGCTAAAGAGTCATATGTCAAACTCCTTTGTATAACACTTAAATAGTGACCCAAGAATTGTGTACACTGTTACCGACACAAATAAACTTGTTCCACAAGAAATTTTTATTTAGAGTGCTCTACTAAAAACAAATTTATCATGCACTCATTTAATACCTTAGTCCATGATAGCCAATTTTGTATCGAAGTTAATTATAGTTATCACATGATTACTTCTTCAGATAAATCTAAAAAATAATTAAAAATAAATTAAACACATTCTCCTCTTCATATTTGGGCAGGAATCCAAGTTAATCATTGAGGTGGGAGAATATCTACCTTACTAAGTTAAAGGAACAACTATGTTGACTTGTTTGCTTGATAAAATAAAATTGGAGCAATTTCCTAGCTTGCTAACTAGCATTAAGGCAGGTTCAAACAAAAAGGTGGTCTTGTCATCTCACATCAAAACGAAACTAGACAATCATGCATACCCTATAAGAGAATTCTACAATGAGATTTTGGATGGAAAAGGCAATATAAAAAAATAGAATTTTCATTTACTCTATAAACTTTTACTATCTTGCAAGGAAAAACAACAATAACAACAGCAAAAAAAAAAAAAGTTGTAGACCTAACAATAAAGAAAACAAACCAGATTAAGTTTCCTAGCTGACATGTATAGCACACGTCCATAGACCATTTGACAACATAATTTTCAGCGCAATTATAAACAAGCAATATGATGGAGATAAAAGGATATTCTTCTATATTTTTATATGCAAAATGCAAACAGGTCATTTACGCTGTAGTGTCGATGTGTACCATACGGTTGCCCAACAAGATCTCCAAGATTTAACATTTCCATTACCTTAATAAAATCACATAGTAGAGAAGTTTTTATCAAGCCACAGAACAAAAAATATATGGAAAGATAAAAAAGAGTTCATCTAACTCAAGAATGATGCCACAACTGTACTGCTCTTAGGTCCCATCAGCGTAAAAAAATATGTTTGCTTTGTGATGTCATGAATTTCCACTTTATCAGCATAGAAAATGTACCTGGACATGAAATCAGCAGCAGAAATTTAAACAAACTCTTTGAATATGGAAGGGCAACAAAATACATGGTAACAAAATCAGGTCTGCACTAGATCCTAAATAAAAAACAGGTAGATACTGGTAATCTATCTTTATTTTTTATACTCATCCAAGATCTGGTACAGCTTTATCATGGCAAGTTGCTAAAGATTTTTGCAGGTTCAAGTAATATTCATGCACAAAGTACTATGGCCATAGTATTTTCTTAATGCATTTATAGGCTATTTGCACATAAAACCTCCAATTCAATCCCACTCTGGATGAAAAAAGGTGAGGGAGGCATAAGCTTTGACATCCAACATCAATATTGCCTGCACCTATGAACATGCACATTAATTGTATTTGCACCAAATAGTTAAAGCAAACAGGTTGATGGTAATAAAGCTATTTGTTCCAATAACAAGACCATCAGAAGTTCATGTAAAAATGACCTATGTTCTATAAGTTGTAGTAGTAAATGCAAAGAGAAGAAATGGCAGTATTGCTTTTAATAAAAGTGATAACTCCCAACAAAGCCATACTCCTACCAAGCATCATATGGGGTATGACTAGGGAAAAAAAGGTGAAAAAAAAAGAGTATATAGAGTAAATCTAGTGTGCCATTACAAGAAAAATCAGGGCAAGCTAATGGATGATGTTGCTTCAGATAATACCCAACAAAGTGAAATGCTAATCATGTAACTCAAACAACAGAATCTATTTTGACTTACAGCTTCTTTTGGACCATCCCCACTTCACAAGCACAGTACGCAAGCAACTTCACGTAATTTATGGGGGAGAATAAACTAACGAAGTGATGACTTTCCTAGATATTGTATATTTGTACGAGAGAAGGGTGTTCATTAATTTAAAACTAATCTCCAATTCTTATGTGAAGTTTAATATGGAGGCGTATCCATGCTCTACTTTTTGCCTTCATCACAATATCAATTATCAAGTTGGAATTCTGTGTCAATAAGACATTTGCTCTTCACCAATAACATCCCAGTAATTTCCCACTCCAACATATTACGCCCAGTAATCATGGAGACACATGTTATATTGAGGAAGGAGGCTAGACAATCATACTTTTGTAGATGAAAGGCTAGCTAGCATTCATTTCTTATGATGGAATTCATTTTAATAGTATGGAGAAAAGTTTTATGAGCCTTCAGTTGTAGCGGTCCAATTGCAATCCTTCAAAATGACAGGACTGAAGGCTTTTAGAATAGCTGGCTACTTTGGAAAACAAAAGGGATGAGACACAATAAGTGAATAAAAAGTAGATACATAAGGTGAAATAGGTATAATTTTGCATGTGAAACAAAGCTATCACAAATCTAGATTGCTTAATGACAAAAAGGGGATTTATCCATGGACCCAAACAGATTCCTCACCTCTCACCAATGTTAAAATTAAGAGAACCTTAGCTCCTCAATTGTAGCAATTATAGCAAAGGTGATTATTCTCACCCCAGGCGCCCCTCACATCCTATCCCTAGGTTATGTGAAGGGAGGTAAATCATGAGATTAGCTTATAGCCGGCCGTCAAGTGGCTAGGGGGTGGACGAGTACCTTAGCTCCTCAAGAACTTAGTATATGTTGGTATTGATTAAAATGTTGAAAGTTACTTGGGTCAATTCTTCAAGATAGTTCCCTCTACCTATATGTTATCTTATTATCACTACACATTTACACCTCTAAGTTTGGAATGTTTATAGGAAAGTATATTAATCAATTAACAAAAAGATTCTACTACTCCCTCTCAAACTCAACAACAACAAGCAACCCTTATCCCACTAGGTGGGGTTGGCTTACTCCCTCTCAAACTCATTTAAAGAAATTAATTAATTGTAAGAGCAATATTTAATTTGAATATTAAAAAAATTATCTAGATGATCTCAATAGGATCCTATAAGAACTAACGCTCTCATCAAACGACACTCATTTTGGTGTTAGAGTTTTTTATGTTTTTGTACTTTGTAATATAATTTTTTTTATTAAATTGACTTTTAATTGCTATAGGTTTATATTTTTATAATTAAACCATGCTGAAGTGCGATGAATGCTGGCACGGCACAATAGTAAAATTGTACCATTCCAACCATTGAGTGAAACTGAAATATAGGGGATGATACTTTAACCCTTGATCCAGCATGTTTGTCATGAATTATAAATTAAACTATATTTGATTTTCACAAAGGTATTCTTCATTTTCTTAGTCTCTATTTAATAAAGACTAAAGAGAAAGCAAGCATGGACTCAATTATAATGCCCAACCCAAAAGGTCTCATCAAACTAAAAGAAATGACGTTTAAGAGTGTCAGTATGCCAATTAGATATAATGTAGCAGTTCTACAAATTCTGTTAGCAAGTTACTAACAACAAGAGAGTACAAGAAACTCTGATTTATAATGTATCCAACAAATTCTTGACAGAAACATAAATTCATTTAAAAGAAACAGCTTTATTCTTTACACAATGGTTCAGTTACAGCTGATAATAATGCTGTTTACAACCAGAAGTGATTAGGTATAGAGAGAATGATTATTGAAGCTGTATAACGAGAAATAATGGAAAAGTGCATGAAAATGATTGATAATTTGAGAGAATTATAAAATACAGAATTTCATACTTGTTAAGCATTTCAGTTATGCTTTCGGAGGTAGAAGGTGACAGAAGTAACAGAACTGCATTCTTCTGAAGAAAAGAAAGGCAATAGCATAGTTATAATTTTTATCAAAATATGTGGAATGAAGAAACTATCCATTTAGAGTAACAGCAATAAATTAGAAAACAAACCATAACCCATGCATGAGCAATATCAATTGTTCGAGCTGTCGCAGTAACCAAAACAGTATCACAACCCTGCATGTCACTTTTTCAGATATTACCAATCACAAGAAACAAGGTGTTATGCCATTTTAAGAAATAAACAGATTGAAAATTTTAATCACCTCTCCTTCAGTTAGATCATCAAACTTTGCTGTAGATTGGTTGTGAAGAAACTGAACTCTATCTTCACCAGTTACTGAAGATTAAAAAAAACATAACAAGCTAAATAGCAGCTAAGAGGAACAAAAGGGTGCAGCTAAATCTCACTAACTTATAAACTGGATTTTCTCTGTGTTAACTGTTAAGTAAGAAGTTCAATAGCTAAAAAAGATATAGTCTGACAAAAAGATTAATAAAACCAATTAATACTGATGTTATAGGAAAGTCATCCATGTAGTTTGAGCACATCTAGGGAAAACAAACAATTGTGATATTTACAAAACGAATGCCGATAAAAGTAGCAATATATTAACAATTTCAGAAGGTGCTAATTTATATTGGAATTGATAGTTCACTTAGGTTGTAGATAGATAGGAAAGAACAAAGCCCATCTAGAGAATAATTATTTCATGAAAAGCACAGCATCTTCAAAACCAACTTTTCAAGTGATGTTCTCTGAAACAAAAGTAAATTCAATAAGGGATTTTGAAAGGAGCGTTGTGACCTCTTTGCCCTAGACCACTGAACTTGTCCATGTGAAGCAGAAGAAATCCTCCACCTAAGAGACTAGGTACTTTGGGTTAGATCGAGTTCTCAGTTCAGTTGAATTTTAACATAGTACAAGAGCAAGAAGTCTAGGGTTTGGATCCCAATTATGTCAAAAAACAAAAAAATGTACCTGTGAGTTATGATTATTGTGAGGGAGTATGCTAAAGGTAGAAGACTCCATACTTATTAATGCTACATGAGCATAAATATAAATTTCTCTCTTTCCCAAAAGAGTACAAACTCAACTTTTGGAAGTAACTTTATCATCATACTAAAACAGATTAAAGTCATATAACCTACAACCTGCATATCACAGCCCTTCCCGATTACATATTTCACTACACTATCAGCCACCCAATTACTCCTAGTAAGATAAAGTAAAAACAACACAATTACTTAACTGCTCAATGCCAACTAAGAACTTTACAAACCATGGAGCTAACAACTTCTTATCCAAATTGTATGATTGAAAAAAAAAGAGCTTTCGACATGTGGTACTAATATTGATATCTCTGTATGCCCATCAACATATATTGGTTCACCAATGAGAGTTGGCCTTAATAGGCACCAGTGAAATCAATCAGAACTCTTACAAGCATAAGATAAGGATAAATATATGTTCCTAAGTTCTCATATAGGATCATCATATGCATTAGAGCTATAATAAGTTGAGAATATGATGAACCTCGATCAAAATCAATCTCAACTAAAATCTCCCACATATCCTAATAATTATGAGCTTTATTTTATTTGTTAACGTTATATCAACTGATACTGACTCTTAATCGCTCTAGCATCATAATCATAATCTTGGGTTGTATGTGTATAGCGTTGCCCATATGCCCCTCACATATTAAGCTTAGGTGTTAGAGTAAAGGGAACATAAGTTTGACCATCACCTGATGCATCTCCATTAATATTGCCTCTACAGTGTTGCATTGTTGTCAACATCAATATCATCTCCATTATCGAAGTTCAATCCTTTATTGATTATTATTTCTTTGGCTTTCTTCTCTTGTTTATATTTCGGGTAAAATTAATAAAACAGCTAGCAAAATGCTACGGACACATGAAAAATTTGCAAACTAGATGGTAGCCCACATGAAAAATTTGCAGCAACACTAGCAAATCTTTGGAAAAATACCTCTTAAACGCCCAAAATGTGATAGGTCTGCGATCTACAAGGGGAAGAACGATAAAAGCTATTTAGTTCAAACAAGAGACATTAATATAATTTGGTTCAAACATTAATCTAATATATAACAATATAAATTTTATAAAATATTCATTATACTTTATATATTTGAATATAAAATTACAAAAATAATATCATTATCAAACTTTATACAAGTTAATAAATTATTCTCGAACTTTGTCCATGAATATTAACAACCGAGTTTACCAATGTTCAAGTTTATTTATTTAATTTATTGTTAAATATCAAACGAATATAACGAGCTCTTATAGAGTTGAATATCAAATTTGTTCATAAATATTCTGTTCATTCACAACCATACTAGAAGATGCCCCAAACACCTCCAAGGGAATATCCTATAAAAAGCATAGCATCCTTGCCATTGAACCATAATTCTAATCCAAATTAACTTTTATTGTAGCACTGAAAACACTTACCAAACCTCAATTGTTAACATCAAAAGATTTGAGCCGCTTAACTAGAGATCCTATACCAAAACAATCAGCACATAAGCCCACAACAAAGGTTAATATCAGTACAAATTCCTAGAACTAACCAGCGATAGAATGGACCAACAAAAAACTATCACAAGAGGAAATTTCCCCCAGTCACAAAGAGTTGCTGGAATTTCCAGCTCCTTGCTGCTCCTAAAGAAGCCAAAACCATGAATATTAGCTCTAGGAACACCCAATCTGGAAAGGTAAGACTTAAGGATATGCCTTGGACTCCCCAAAACTAATGAAAATAAGAGAAAGAGCCAAACTTTCTTTATCTAGTTTTTAAGAAAAGCTTTCCCAAACGGTGTTGTCTCCTCTCTCTTCCAACTCATAACTAAGCAGTCAGCTCTAGGGGAAGAGATGAGGAAAGAAAGAAGACAAAGAAGAGGAGAAAAACTCGCTCTCTTGACTCATTTGGGCAAGGAGTTGCTCATAGAAGTAGATGATGAAGGAAACATAATGAGCAAGGATCAACTATGGGAAAGGGGCACAAACAAGTGAATGAGAGGGGAAGAATAATCTTTCCATACCACCAATAAACTCCCAACTTCAAATTAAAACTATCTCAACTTGAATCACATCAGAATGTGGTTTGAGCTTAAATCAAGTCAGATTCAACCAATGGGCTCCAGTGGAGTCAAATTTGTACCGAAAGAAAGCTGATTCAAATTCCTAACTTGTAAGACTTAAAATTAACCCTAAAAAGTAACAACTAGAACTTTTTATCAAATTGATATTTAGGATATCTATAAAATTAATTATTAAATCATATAAATAGTAAAAATAATTTAGGAAACTTAGGCATATTAAAGAGGTTTTAGTAAGATTAAGAACGTACTGCAACTTCATCAAAGGCAGCATTAATTGCCATGTTATCATCTGCAAATGTTTCAGCAATGTCATACTCTCTGTCAACCCCTTCAGCTATCTTGAGTTCCTATTCATATTTTTTAAGACAAATAGAAATAGCAATAATTAATATGTTATACATGTACAGATACACAGTCAAAAATATTGCAGATTGAGGAGCCAAAAGATACTTTTTCCTTTTACAATTGACAAATATTAATTTAGGACATTATCTAAAATATAAAACCATTGTCTTTTGAACTTGTTTTACTTAATATTGTTGGCAAAATAACAGGATACTGACAGATTATGCATTAGTTTAATGAAAGCAATAGATTGTATCATTTTTGGCATCCATCCTTCCATTATTTGATGTCTGTCTCTCCATTTTCCTTGTTGTTTCTCTGTCTAGACCACCCTATTCTCCTTTGCTTATTCATTCCTCCTTTCATATGGTTTCCATATTCAAATCTTAATCCAATAAGATTTAGTTCTAATAGAATTTTTCTTTTAATATTGAGCAAAGGACATTTCTGAATCTCTAATCAGATGCAATATTATGATGTTTTGAATAGTATTGAAGAAGTTTGACTACTAATGTTTTTACGAATATATATATATATATATATATATATAATATGAAAAATTAAAATTAAAAGATTAGAAAAAAATACTTTTTGCCCATGAGATGTTCATTTTTTAATATTATGAAATTTCATAGATTTTTGGACAACTCTTCAAGATGTGCCTTTAAAATTACAATTATGCAAAGGGGCAGACACAAGATTGCACCAAGAAAAATATTTGAAGATTATTCTCAAACAATTCACAGTTAGTCATGAATATCTGAGAATAAGGTGGTCAGATCAAGGTTTCTAATTCTCAAACAATAGCTATGGTGAATTTTGAAATCATGAATCATATTGGAGTAAGATTTAGATAAAAATTATAAAATATATTAAAAAGAATTCAACTTTATTCAAAATAGGTTTGATATCCAAACATATGAAAAATAATATATAGTATAATAATAAAAATGAAAAATGAAGATGATATTAATTGACAACATTAATACATAGGTTCATATCTTATAGTGGTGGCAATGCATATGTTTTTGTTTATTTCAATACATTAAGATTGAAACTTCATCATAGAATGCTTTCACATGCAAAAATCATTATCAACCATTTAACGACTTTACTATGATATGACTTCTAAGTCATGTCAGTTTCACACTTATTAGACTTATTCTTCTTAGTCATGGTTAGTTGTCAAGTACCCCTTACCTATTTATTACTGGTCCATGTTATAAAACTTTCTTATTCTATGTCATAATTGATTTTGAGATTTCATGCCTATGGACCTTTAAATCAAGGTTCAAAATCTCGAGTCATACTGATGTTATGGTTTTTGACTGGAACGACATTGTTTTGGTATTAGGCCGACATTTTGATATATCAGTGGTAAATTTGAATTGGAATGAAGAAGAAAAAGACAAGACTATTATATAGTAATGTTTGCTTTCCACTTGGGATGCTACAATTTCAAACTATAAAAAACAATAACAATATTATCTCAATTTTCGAGTGTCAATTGTCAATATAATTGACATACTGACATAGGAGATATTGTCTGGGTGAGGAGTAGTATCGAGTGTCAGTAATTTGTTGGAATGATATGTTTTGACCATTTAACTTGGAATGGTACAAGATTTCAAACCATGATTTGTACCGTATAACATAATATTTATTCTATATTTACTATGACCTGGGTCGGTTTAACTTTTAATAGTTTTCTTTCTTATTTGTAGAATCATATAAAATAAGGCTCGTGTAGAATTGTATCAAATTGAAAAGAGTCATCACAATTTTTTTTATTTATAATTAATGTGAATTGTTGTGTATCGTTTAATACAAACCGTTAATTGTATGATTTTGATAACTATGCCTGATAATACACAACTCATTGCCATCCTTGTATATATACACTAGCATATATCTAAGTGTTAAGGAACAAATTGTAAAAAGTCAGGGCTATCTTTATAAATGCACAAAGCTAGGGATAGGGATAATACAAGATTATGATAATATGTTATTAGAGGGGACTAGAAAACTAGCACTAATTATTTTTTTCTCATAATACACGTGATATCAAAGCTTGTCATTCCCATCCTCCTCCCCAGGGCGTAGCGCAGCTGGGGGCGCATGGTACCTTTGTCCAAATTGGGCAGGGGTCCAAACCCCGGGGTGTCACTGCCTGGGGTAAATCCCCCGCCAAGTGCCTTCAGTTGTGTACCTGCATTTACTTCCCTCCATATCCGTGGGACCGGCTCTAGGAGGCCGCTAATGTGGCGGTTCCACATTTTTTTTTTTGTCATTCCCATCCTCCATCCATCTTGTCGGTGTCTATGGAACACATTATTCCCTTACATCTAGGCTCCTCGTCTTCGTTGAGAGCTTCCTCAAATATTCATCGTTGCTTCACATTAAGTGTTGGTCTTTCGCAGGAGATTTCTTTGCTCTTGAATGATTTATATTGGTAGTGATTTCTTCATTGCCATCTCCTCTTTCTCCCTCTCTATTGGATTTATTGGAATGTATTAAAATGGGGCGGAGTTTTCCAAAATGATTAATTAATTAACAAAGGGCCACCATTTAAATATATAATCATAATAGATAACCATACTTGTCCATTTGCCACTGATGGGCATGGACTATAGAGCATTGTAATTTCAATATTCCCTTCACATCCATTGTGACTCAAAGTATGTGACAAGTTTTGACTTTTGATATCATATTGAGTTAAAGTGGAACACGTTTTATGCTAAAATGACTGGTCATTTGTGAGGACACCCTTTTAATATATAACTCTAATGATCCACCACGCTCATCTATGTAGGACTAGGACTGATGAGCCTGAAACATCCTACAAACTTTCAAGCGAGTTGATAATTTCTTATTATCTACCTGTGCCACTGTCCTATTTTATTGAAAGAATAAAATTCAAATATCTAATCTGCAATTTTTGAGTATTTCTGTAGTAGTTTCTCAATTCCAACAGTAAACATTTGTGAATACTGATAGTAGATGATGTGGCAATATGCCACGTGGAAAGAGGATCAAAGTGACAGAAACCAACTCGTCCCTCGAAAAATTACCCGCTCAGCTAGAACATATAAGCCTTACGGGAAAGATGAGGCCGCTCGGGAAACGCTCAGTGTAATAAGGAGGCCAAATGAGACTTGGCAATGAACAGTTGCATAAAAAGTTCCTCTTAAAGGCTGCATTAACTACATAAGAATTACCAAGCGTCTCTTGATACTCGATCAGTCAATAACGAGCTCATTAATCGCCCCATACTTTAATTCCTTCATAACCATCACAAATATGGTTATTAATTGTAGAAGTAAGATGTGAATTGTCTATAATAAATATAGGGTATTAATGGTTTTTATTTTGTATGGGAAGATGAGGGGTGTATAAAAGGGGGCAGTAGAATAAACAGGATCATCTCTTTTCTAAAACCACAAATTTAACCAGAACTTTCATAGCATCAGGATCAGTAGAGTTCTATGTTTATTACAACGTATATTTGTGGTTGAGTTTTGTGCCTTCCGAATTAATACCTTTGGAACAATCATGCCTAGAGATATGATTTATGTCCATTGTGTCTAACTTTTGCATCCGTGGTCCTCAGTATTCACCTCCACAGTACTGTGCCTTATTGCAAAAAATTGGAAACACGAAAAACAGATTTTTAAATGAACATAAAAAAAAAACACAAAATTTGTGGAGGGGATACGGGGTTTTCAGAGACAAAAGTTGATAATAATGCCCATCCATACCTCCAACGATTAATCAGGGACAAAGACAAAGACGGAATTCCAAATATTTACAAGATGAAGAGGACTTACGGGGTCTTCCTCGATTGGAGGAGGTGATACATCGAAAGGAAGAGCCGAAGAAGAGCATCGAAGGGTTCTGCAAGTGGGCATTGAGCTCTTTGAAGTGAAGCGAGCAGGGTGAGCTGATCTGATGAAGCCGACGCCGCAGTGGCTACGGGCGGAGAGGGGTCCGGAGAACCCTAGAAGTGGCGAATGGTGCACGGGCGAGGCTAAGCAGCGATTGAAGGCCTCCATCATGCGGGCCGTCGAGTCGCTCTTGGCCGGCGACAACACAGAAAATGCTCGGGCGGTGGATAGAATATTAATATTTAAGCATTTTAGATAATATTAATATTTAAAGTGCTAAACATATCATAATGGTCAACGAGTCAAATTGCACGGCATTGTTCGATCAAATATTAGGTGGGCGTTTAGTTGCAGGAGTAACGAAAATCAAAATAAGTTTGATAGCGTGTTGGAATGAAATTTAATATTATTATTTAATTTATAAATTTTAATTAGATAGGATTATTTTTTAATATTAAAATTATTATTTTTTTTCTCCCTTTTATTCTCTTATTAGCTATTTAGATTTTTTTTCTATTTTTAAATTTTTTATTCTTGTTTTTTCATATTTTTTTTGCTTTCCCCCATTTTTCTTTTTTTTCAATTATTTTTCCAATTTTTTCATTTTTAAAATCTTTTGTTTTCCCTAATTTTTTATTATTTTTAAATTTTAATTTATTTTTTTGTTTTTTCCCGTTTTTATTTTTTTTTTTAAATTTTTCTGTTTTTCCTTTTTTTTCAATTTTATTTTTTCAATTTTTTGTTTTTTTTTA